>JAAAKE020116418.1:0-15960 GCA_010014785.2 Anisolabis maritima | reverse complement strand
TATAATAAAAAAAAAAAAAAAAAAAAAAAAAAAAAAAAAAAAAATAAATTTTTTTTATAATTTAAAGAAAAAAAAAAAAAAAAAAAATTAAATAAGTTGGGGATATGGGGTGGGTGGGGGGGGGGGGGGGGGGGGGGAGGATTTCGTAGGTTGGGTTTTAGGGGTCGATTCAAGCGGAAATAAAGCCCGGTCACCCTCACCCTGAGATCCCATTGAAATTTATCCACCCCCTTGACAAGCATCCCTTTCAAAGCCAACGATTTCTCTCGCGCCTGTGATAATATAGAGAGCAACTTCCAAAATTTAGTGGGCCTTAAATTAGGAAACCTTTTTCTTATCCAATCACAATTATTCTTAAAGAGAAGGTCGAAAACCATCATTTTATAAATGATAATATATAAATCTTCACCACATTTTAATTCATCACGCCACCATATCGTCATTTCATCACTTTTGACTTTTTTTGGTATCTGCTTTGCATTGATTACTTTTTTCCAAATATTTTATGTATTAAACATTTTTTTTATTATTATAATATTCAATTCAATTAGAAATAAAAACAGATTCAGGCCAAAATAATTTATTTGATAAGGAACAAGATTTCGGCCCAATCTTCAGACTTTTCGAATCAACAATCATTTGACATAAAGATGTTCCAGGTGGAGTGTAATCATTCTAAGTGAAGAACATTTTTTGCTTAAATGATGCTCTTAAAAGTCTGAAGATGACCCTTTCTAGGTTCGAAACGTCACTCCTGAACAAATAAATTATTTGAATCTGAATCGCCGTTTTTTTCTCCTTCCTGCATCTACATTGTAGAATATAGGCTGCTTATTAATTCTATGATATGTTTAGACGCAATTTCGTTTTATTTTTCATTACGATTTTTAATCAGTACGTTCGGTTTTTCCTATTTTCTTAACAAATTTTAGCAATTTCATCATTTTTTCATCTTATATTCAGCTTAATTATTCAGAAAAATAATTTAATAATTTTATGGGTAATAACCCTCCTCCTCCGGGGGTGGGGAAGTAGTTTTAAATAGTTGAATTGTTAATAGATCATTATTTCTTATATACTTGTATATGTGATTTATGAATATTATTTACATTTATCAAATTTTTTATTTAAAATTAATATCTCAAAGAGAAAATTAATTATTTAAAGAAAGATTTTATATTTTATCCCGAAATAAAGTTCCGTTTTAATAAATGAAAAGATTCTTCTTCATCTTTGCCTTTTATCTAAAAGAATTGGTTTCATTTAATTGTAGAATATAAATTATTTCTCTTTGGATTTCCAGTAAAATATATCTTTAAAATTGTTATAGGCTTCCTCATTTGTTGTACAATTTATTATCGTCTTGTTGAATTTGACATGTATATTGATCTAAAGGACAAAGTAGATAATGAACGTGTACTGAGTTTAGAAAAGTTTCAATATTAATATTGAAAGTATCTATATCTATATATATATATCTGAAGTGAAAAACCTCACTTAACTTGACAAATGGAGAACTCGCCTCTTTAGAAGAAAAGTTTATCGAGCTGTTGAGACGCGAATTAATCCAATATCTCTTAAATACGAACGACTTGACTGTCTTTGCTATTTTTTTGTTTATGGTTGTTTCTTAAAGTTTTTTCATCTATATATATAAATAATATTTTTTAGAACTCGAACTCTTCCAATATTTTCTCTTTTGCTTTATTTCTAAACTAAAGGGTTAGAGTATAGTTCAATTAATCATGATGATGATCTCAGGGGCTCCTAAAAGGTGAACGTCAACCCTAAAAATTAGACCAAGGACATCATTAAAATTTGTATATTTCATACTCGTATTAGATAAAGTTTAAATATGAAGTTTCAAGAAAATCAGTTTATGGGAATTCGCTAATTACCAGAGCTGATGATTTTTTGGCCCTCTACATTTCTCCCGCCTTATCAAACGATTTAAGAACCCTCCCTCTCCCATCTATCTTTATCTCTATCAAAAATATTTAGTTTCACTTATTTTAAAGTCTTTCGGCATCTGAGGCCATTTAGATTCTGCCCATTTTTCATTTCATTTGGACTGTATAGGCCCACCTATCGGGGTCCCCGTTTATTTACCCGAGGTGCAAGGAGACACATAACTCAAACCCAGTCGATCTCTGTCCGTAGCCATCTATCAGCGCCACGTGAAACTACTTTATTTCCTATAACTCATTTTTAACTAGCTAACTATAACTATATCTAATTCCACCTTGTCCTTCTTTCCAATTTAATCTATGCTAGGGAGGATGTCCTACTCCCGGGACTCAGCTCCGGCGTGTAGCCTACTCCTTTCAAAGAGTACATGATTGAGAGGGAATCTAATTTACGTCCCTTCCATAAGACGGCCATTCTAGTTTTTTCTTTAAAAAAAAAACTGGTAATTAAAGAAAATAAATCACTTTCAAACATGGGGGAAATTCTTCGTCTAGTTTTTTTTTTTCTAAGAATATATTTACATTATATTGTATGAATTAGAATTAAAAAAACTGCTGACTTATTTAGATTAA
Source organism: Anisolabis maritima (assembly GCA_010014785.2). Classification (NCBI taxonomy): domain Eukaryota; kingdom Metazoa; phylum Arthropoda; class Insecta; order Dermaptera; family Anisolabididae; genus Anisolabis; species Anisolabis maritima. The sequence continues at coordinate 13,420 of JAAAKE020116418.1, read as the reverse complement.
ATTAGTTGAATATAAAAATAATTATCATTATCATTAGTTATTTAGAAATTTAAATTAACTAAATTGATCTTTCTTTTATAATAAAAAGATATTTTTAGATTCATTAACATACTTAAATGACGAGAGTAAAATATTTATTTTATTTCAAAGTGAAAAAAATTTGGTGTGACTAAATGCACATCAGATATAGTCGACATAGTTCGATAGTATGTACATCAGCTCCAAAGACTAAATACTGGTATCTCCAAATTTTCCGTTCCAAATTTAGCCAGATAAATAAAATATTAAAATATATTTTATTCTTTTTGCTTTTTTTTCTGAGGCCATATAAACAAATATATATTTTTAATTATACGATATAAGCGATCCGTCCAAAATTTGTTATTTTTTTTTTTTCTACATATCTTAATCGTCTTTTTTCTACATCTTATCTTATCTTAATCGTCTTAATAGTGATCTAAGTATCGATAGATATCGAAAAAATTAAAATCATTGTAAGGGGAATTATGAATTTTATATATTAGAAGATAAACCATCGTAAAGCAAAATTTATAATATTTTTTGAGAAATGGTTCAATCAACACTCACATTACCTTGAGTACTATAAATTCAGAGGAGTAATGTTTACTTAAATAAATAAATAAATTTAAAGGAATCTTGATATAAATTCTAAGATAAAAGAGATTTGCCTGGCGTTTAGTAATCCTCCTTTTCACTGAGATAATAGAGCACGAGAGAGTGGATTGAAGCGAATGCATTTGTCGTGGAGTTGAGAGTTGAAAGGCCTGGGACTGTCTGGGAGTGGAATGGCATGCAATGTTTGCATGTCAAGGGTTGATGTCTCTCAAGTATCGAGCCAGCAGCCACAGGGTCTCTGTCTGTCTGTCTATCTGTCCTTCCATGTTTCTCGATCTGTTAGCACCCTATTGGAACCCGTTGCTTGGTTACTTGTCATGTCAAACTATCATGTCAATGAAGCTTTACGTTATTCGCTCATCTCCAATCGATACCTTTGTCCTTGTTGTTTTTTTTTTTTTTTTTAATATATAATATTATCGGCTTTTTTTGCTTTGTGACGAAAATAATCTTCAATCAAAAAAAAATTAAAATCTCTTTTATCCAAATGTCAATTAAAATGATAAAATCAAAAGAGGATTTTTTTTTTTTATTTTGATATGAATCAAATTTCTTAAATAAATCAAAATTGAATTTTTTAATTAGATTTAAAGCTAACGTTTCAAATTGATCAAACATCATTTTTGAGGAGGGATTCGCTCAGCACCCCTGTATAACCTACTTGTTTTCAATATTGTACTTTTTCTTAACGATTACTTCCAAAGAACGTCGCTCATTTTCTCGTGGAGTTGGCTCTCTGTTTCCGTCCAAGATCAGATTTAAGATTTAAGATTAAGAAAAAATCCTGGGATTGAACACGTATTGCCTGTGCAAAAGTCAGCACTCTAGCTCCTATTTCACTTTAGTATTTTTAAACGCTTTTATTCAATATTAATTTTATGTTTTGTAATAAATATTCAACAATTTTATGAAAAAAGTTATTTTCCTCCTTTTAGTGCATTTAAAAATTTTTTTTTTATTTTTATTAAATAAAGAAAATTGAACAAAAGGAAGGAACTACTTCCCCTTCTTGAATATAATCATTATTGTTTTTTTTTTTACTTTTATGGCTTTCATCAATCAATAAGACATTTCATATTTTTGAGATTAATGGATTTCTTGTTTATATCATCTACTTTATTAAATTTTAATCTTGGTTAAAAATAAAATTTATTATAACGCTAATGCCAATTATATTTAAAATATAATCCTTCTCTTGATAAATATTTGATCAAATTGGAAAATCTAATTTTCGATTAAATGTACTTATATATATATATATATATATATATATATATAATATAAACTTTCCCCTGAAGTAGTCGCTGATGAAAATAATCTTATTTGTGTACATTAATTTTGGTAAAGGGATGAAGAGCAAATCCGGAGACGGGGTTGCTTGCTCGAGAGCCCCAAGGTGGGCCGAGGTCATTTCATACATGCCAATACATGCAAATTAGAGGGCTAAAGAGAGAATCCCCTCCGAAATGAAATATCCTCCCTCCAAAGGTGATATTCCATTCCAATCCCCGCACGATAGCTCTTATCAAAATATATTTCTTTAATCAAATCAAGGAAAGAAAACAAAATAAATTGGAAATATTTTTATTAAAAAGGTTTAAATTAAATTATTCTTTATCTTTCCTCATTGATTGATGATAATAATAATCTTGAACCCCACCCTCATCCTTTTTAATGATTATTTAAAAAATACAGCCAGAGGAGAAAGAGTTTATCCAAATTATTTTGAGAATAAAAATAATCATCTAGTGGTTCATTTTCATTTAAAAAAAAAGGGGGGGGGGGAATGACGCGTTTTTTTCTAATTCAACACGTTAGTTTTTATCATTATTATTATTAAGATTTGGTTTTGTTATTTCTTGTTGCTTTAATCTTTTTCTCCTTTCTCTCTTTCTAAAGACTTAAAAGACGATAATTAAATAAAATTATTTCAATTACAGTTTATTTTGGGGCATAAAATGATACTTGAATCATTAAATAAACACCTTAAGACCCAATTGGTTGTAGAAAGCAGTTAAGAAAACAATAACTAACGCTCTCAATGAAAAACCAGATGAAAAATTTTAGTAAGGAAAAGAAAGATGGTTTTTATGTAATTATAAATTGGCATTATCCGCAAAAAATATTGGTAGCTCTTATTATTTTTTCTTAGTATTTAATATAATTTATTAAATTCTAAATAAGCCTGAAAGTTTAACATTCGGCAAGGATTATTGATCTTAATATAGTTTACTGTTACAAGTAGCTTATTATCAAAGTAGTGGATAGAGTAGAATAATTTCCAACAAAGTTTTTAGGTCTTCCAAGATGGAAAATCGATCACATTCAATTCTTAACTATTTTATTAAATAAGAAAACAAATAAGCTCGTGATGTAGTTTGAAATTATGGCGCATTAATTCGTTAGTTTTTGCTTTCTGGAAGATAGGCAACTGAAATGACCGATTCACTATTGAATTTTTCGATTAATTGCTCCAGAGGATGCGCAGTTGTAAATCTCATTAACAACTGATTTTGCATAGTCCTCTCTGGAAGAGCTTTGAAGCAATTAATCTAGATTATTTTGGATGCCTACCTTCCAGTAACCAAATGAAAACTGATTTCTACAATCTATGGTAGTATCAACAAAATAAGTTAGTAGTTAGTAAGTAGTTAATTTAATTTTTTTAGGTGATTTAATTGCTTAGGATTAAGAGATTAAAAGTCACCTTTTTATCAAACAATGCAAACTTAATTTTCGCAGATATTTTGGCTCATATAGCGTTAGCCAAATTTGATTATAGCTAGTTTTTTTTTTTTTATAAAATTGATTATATCAGAGAAAATAAAGAAATTTTAATTAATTTCTATAACATAATAAATCTTGTTAACATCTAAAAACACAGTAGAGATAAGGTTTTGACAAAATACACTTTGCATTGGTTGATAAAGATACTGGCTCCTGAGTCTTTAAAACAGGGGTCTTCAATCTACGACGAAAATAAACGAATAATAATACATATTTTTTTAAAATATTTAGCGCTTTTGAATTTATTAAATTAATAAGTGACCTTGTTAGATTTAAAATTTGTTACCATAACTTAAAAAAAAAAAACATTATTTTGAAAATCGTAAACTCGTAAATTATCAAGTGCACCAGTTACTCCAGGAAATTCAACAAATATTTTTTCCAAAGAATAATAACATTTTTTTTAATCATAGTTAAGTGAAATTTATTATAATTCTTTATAATAATAAATCATAGAAAATATTTTATTTTGAAATTTTGTTTCTTTTACTATTTTTGTAAAATATTATTGTTCACATAGAATATTGTTTTATATTGGTTATCAGTCACAAATATTTCATCCGAAAAAATACTAAAACTAAAAAAGAAATAAAACTTGGTATAAATTTTTTTAAGGGGCAGTAAACGATTTCGAGAATAATGCATTGACTGTGCGTGTTTAAGCTTCAGACCTAAAGTGTGAAAAAATTCCGGAATGTGACTCGGCCATGGTCCAAGCTCAACCAAGCGAAAGCTAAGGGTGGTAGCTAGCACCCAAAATGCTACAACCCTCCTCTCCCACTACCAACTCCTCCCTTGTCAATAAATAACAGATTTGGCCAAAAAGAAGAAGGTTGCTTCGGACCTTTGTGCCTTAAAGGGGGTCAATATTGAATAAAGGCGATTGTCCGTCATCCCACCCTCTTTTTTCGATAAAAAACAATCACCCTTCCCAACCGTTTTTTCTTCTTCTTTTCTTAGATTCTACAAGAATGTATCGGGATTTACGTCTCAATTTATTTGAAAAGTGTGAGAATATTGGTAAGAGGATGAAATGTCCAAAAAAAAAAAAGGCGGGTTGGCTTTTTTACACTAGGGCGCCTTTAAGATTACACAGCCTATGTAAACATCCGAGGGCGGGTATTGTTTCATGTTTACCAGGGCGAAATATATTTACACCTTTGTGCAAAAAATGTTTCAGCGGAGAAGAACGAGAGAGAGAGAAAGATCTAAATTAAAATGGAAGCCTCAGAAAGAACAAAGTATATTTGCATCCATGTGAACATAGTCAAATAAACTTTTTTCTCTTGGTCTATATTAATATAGGAAAATCTTTAGCATTTTCAAGAATTTTTAAAGATTCATTCTTTTTATGAAATTTTTTCTAATGAAGCCTTCATTGATATTTTGAAATAATTTATTTGAAAATTTTATGAATAAATCACAATATATATATATAAGGATGATAAAGATGAAAACCTCAAATATTTGGCAAATACAGAAATATTATACCTACTATTCAAAAGTAAATTGGACAAACTCTATCTTTTATATCGTCTTAATGGATAATTACGAGAGCCTCATGAAATTCAAAATCATAAAATTTCATAATTTTCACCCAAGATTATTTTCGATTTTAATGTAGGTCTTCTAATTATCCTAAGACGAAACCATACAGATACACTTTGTTCAATTATTTTTGAGGGGGATGGTATATTATTTTTCGTTGTAGTGTGCAATGTACACTTGAAACTTGAATGCCTCTTGAGAAGAATTCTTTCGGTTGTGGCTAGAGCTGGCTGGAGTCACTCGTGCGGTTTTCCCCTCCTCCACAAGAGTTACGCCTTTTTGAAACTTTCTACCTCCCTCGCATGCTTACCCACTAATCAAAGCACTACGCTGCTCTAACGCAGTGCATGTCTAGAATGGAGCGGTCATCTTTGCATGGACGTTACTTTTTCTGTGTTGCAGCAACACTCCGGCCATTCTTTGAACCACAAGGATACCAACTACCAAATCAGTTGTACAACTTTTTGTAATTTTAAGGTTTCAATCACTCTTAACTATTGGTATTCAAAAATAAAAAATATTAGGGAAACATGTCATTTTATCTATATCTTTTAGGAATTATTGTCATGATATTGTTTATTTTCATTATATAAATAATAAAAGACTTTGAAGGGACAATCAGTTCTGGAGTGACGGAAGAAGTTTTTTTTAATTACAAGATTAAAAAAAAAATTTCCAAGAAAATTTCCAACAATAAGTTTCAGTTCGAATGAATGAATTCAATGAATTTGAGCAAAAGTAATTAATTTCGTCCTCCCTCCTTTCGGGCCCTCTCTTGTGTTTCCGCATTGCGTCAATCAGAAAACTTATTTAATTTTTTCCGCCGTCCACGTAGGCTTTGGTCGCAAACGGAGTCAGTCATTCATCAAATCTTTTTACCTTAAGAACTACCTGAGAAAGAATATAAATTTATAATAAAAAAACCTTACCTTCTGGATTTAGATTTAATAACAAAGAGATTGATTTTTAAATTTATAATATAATGTTATAATAATTTATATTTCCTATTCATTAGGCATCGGAGATCAAAGATCGATATGAATATAATTTTTACGATATCGCTTATCCATCCCTATTTAGAATAATTAATTGGTAAATAGATTTTATCGCTAAGGGCCAGGAGCGATCATGAAGCAAGAGCTTTATCTCTGCTCTAAGGACCAATAAACTATTTTAAGAAATATATATAAAATTGACATTCATTAATTACTATTGAATCTTCAAACAAAAAGGAGGCTCTTGTCTTTTATAGAATAGGGGACTTGCTTTATGATTAAGGCTCAGTCAGTGGTTCCCGTCCTGGGCAATAATTTATTTAAATTATATTGGATATTAATTATTATAATTAAATAAATATGGCAGGAGAATAAATGACCTCAGACGTCGAAAGATTTGAAAAAAGATAGACTAAAAGAGGCATTGCTTCGCATTTCAAAGGCCAGTGGTTCGTTTCCCGTCATGAGCGACAAAAATTTATTTAGATTATATTGACTACCAATAATTTAAATGAATATAGATCCAGTCTAAATGACCTCACATGTCGAAAAAAAAATATATCTGCTTCTAGATCTGTCAAGTGGTTCGCTTGCCCCCTTCTTTTATAAACTACTAAAGACTAATAACTTTTTGTTGGCACGTGAATATAATTAGAGAGAACTTCTTTAGTTGCTTTTTAATCTTTTTGATTAAACAAAAATTCTAAATATCTATTGTATTATTATTAGACGAGCTAATCTTAAAACATTATATATATCGCTCGGACTCCAGGTACTACCTTCTTAAGTTCCAAAATATTTATAGTATTTATTCACTCATAAAATTATTAAATATTATTTTTCAATGTATGCGAGATAAACTTGCCTACAAAAGGAATATGATAAATGCAAGTTCTTTAATTAAATATTATTATATTAAATTAGTTGAAACTAATTAGGAAATTCTTTTTAAGTCGGCATATGACAAGAGAGGAATATTAAGTACCTTTTTTATAATAAATATTAGAATTTAGAAATTTCTAACTTTTACTTTTGACAATGAAATCTTATTAATTAAAATAAAGTAGGACTTACATTCTTTAATTACGTTTACAAAATATGAAATTTTTGTAACTGATTAATACTAATGAATTCTACAGTATTATGATTGTGTTAATCTTTTTTTAATGAAAATTTTTTCAAAAATATATGCTAAAGTTATTTTATATTTGACTTTCAAAAAATGCTTTTAATTTTATAGCATACATTTTAAAATAATATTGTTTATAATCATCTAATTTGCAAAATTACTACTATAGAATTATAAATAGAGGATACTATTGTATTTCATTATTGTAAATCTTAGCTTCTAAGCCATTGTGACATGACATATATTAACACACGTATCATGTATTTCTTTGAAAAATTTCGTTATTGATTCCTCGATCAATCCAGGCTACAAGAGTATTTGACTTTACTTATCAATTCTGGTGATCCAAGTCCAAAGCCAAATTTATTATATAAGCCCTGTCATTTACGTGGATGGCGATCCCTACTTACTTACTTAACTATTCTCTATTTAAAATTACTTTAGTATTATAAAAGCAATTAGAACGCTATGTTGCTATATTTTCATAAAACATTACGGTTGCTCACTAAGCACACTGTCCGTCAATGAATGATTCAGAACTCTGGCAAAACTTCAGACGTCCGACCCAGTTATAAAAAGATTTCAATAGAATATAGGATTGAATATTATTCTATTTTTATATAGAACTGATGGAGAATACAAAATAGGCCCTAAGGGATAATAATTTATTCTTTAAAATAAAAGATTTTTAATTTAAAAGCGAGATTAATAAAACTTTTAATAACTTTTCCTAATGGTTTAATATATAAGCTGCCTGTTATTAGTTATCGAAAAAAATTAATTTCATTTTTTGATTGCAAAAAAACAACGTGCTCAGAAAGCAGAAAAATAATTGACAAAGGCCCGAATCGAGAAGGAGTGAGTCTTCCGCTATTTCTATGAAAAGAAAAAGATGATAAAGGTTAAAGGATAAAAGATAAAGGGAGATAAAAGAGGTTGATCGGGTCCTGATGCTGCTACTGGCAAATAGCAGAATCGTGGGAAGCTTTTCAGATATACAGGGTGGTTGATGCACAGTTATTAAACTTGTCTCTCTCTCAGTTCAATATTTGAACAAGCCAAGGTGCGACATACACTGATGACGTCACACTTTTTGTTGACATCTGAATATTCATTGAGAGAACTTCTTTAACTCTTCTTAATGTTTAACGAAGGTATTTATAAATACTACTTGGAAATTTAAAGAAAAAAAAAATTAAACTAAAAATTAGATTATATTCTCAATGAATTCATTAGCAGAATAATAAAAAATTCAACAATATGTAATTAGGTTCTTTCCTTTGATAAATGATACCTTTAAAATTGATAACTTGAAATTAAGAATGAACACTAATTCAGATTCGAGCCAAAGATCTTTTTCATAGATTACCCTTGAGTGAAGTTTTTTTCTCAAAAAAAAAAAAAAAAAAACTTTTGTTCTTTTGACAAAGGGAGAAGAGCCTTGAATTGTAAAGCAGCTCTTTTGAGAATGGGGTTAAAAAAAGGAGGGTTATTTTAGCTCAATAAAGTCGATGCAAATTGATAGTTATTTTCTGTATTGTAAATTTATTTAAAAAGAAATATGATAATAATAATCTTTTTATGATATTTAACATTTATCTCTTTCGGCGGTGACTTATCTTTAACTTTTATTCAACAGAGGTACAGAAACACAAAATTTGAAAGAGGGTGTGTTAATTGTACACATCCAAATCTTATTTAAAATTTAAAAAGTTACCCCTTAAATCCTCAACTTGGCCTTATATTTAAAAAGAGCATATTTTGCTATATTTGCGGGTGGAGGGGGTCTATTTTTTTTATTTAACTTATAAAAATAACTCGAGCCAAAAAAAGGTGAGGGACAATAGAGGGAGAAGAAAAAAAGAGATGGCGGTTCGTACTTTTTTTAATTTTTCTGTACTTAAAAAATATAGTAAAAGCTAGCCTGTGTTATAATATATTTAAAAAAAGTTTTTTTTTTAAATGAACAATTTTATGAATTATTTAGTTATTGTTAGGAAATAAATAAAGAGTTATTCTATAATAATAATAAGAAATATCGAGCTTTTTTTTTTTATTAAAACAATTGTTTTTAGCATAATAGAATATAAAACAAAAAAAAAAAAAAAAAAAAAAAAAAAGGAATTTTTTTTCCATTTATTCGCGGTTTATTTTTTTTGTTAAGAAAAAAAAAATATATAGATTAAACGTCTCGAATGGCGTTGTTTTTCCTTCCCCTTTCAAACACCACCACCTTTTTTTCTTTTACTTTGTCACAGTAGAGTTGGCAACAAGAATAGCAGTGAGATATTAATACTGAAATGGATCTGGAAGAGATTTTAAAAACTTTTTTTTTTTTTTTTGAATATCAAAATACAACTCCATTTCTTCGTAAGAAAAAAAAAATGTTTATTCTAATTGTGACACGATTTGGAATTGTTAAATGATGCATTTTTCAAATTGTGAAATTTCTAAACTATCCCAGGATGATATATTAAAAATGCATTTAATTTTTTTTCCCAATCCAGGTATGTATTTAAAATTAAATTTTGTCGCTGACTGAATTTATAGTCCAACTCAATAAACAGAAAAAAACATCTGCTATTTTCAATACCAAAAATATTTTAGTGTTAATATAAGAGGGTAGAATTCGTTTTACTGTCTTCCCTAACACTTGAAGGGATGTAGATGGTATAGATTAGAAACCATGTTTTATTTTAAAATTTGTGATTTAGACGAAAAGTTTTCAATCCCGTGTATCAGCATATCTCTGAAAAATTGTATTCGAATCCTGTAGCTACTTTAGCTAAAAATCATAACAAAGAATTTAAGCAGAGAGGGACACTTCCCCCACTCCAATTACTAAACTAATATAAATTGTCTAAATTTATAATTATGTTCCTATATTTATCAGCTTCATGACATTTGATATGATTTCGATGATTATATATAAATAAACTTACTTTATTTTCTAAATTAGACTGTTTAAGGAGGAAGAATGGTAATTGAGGGGAGGAAAAATTTCTTCCCCTCTGGGGGACAATGAAGTAAGCATCTAAATCGGTCCACGAAATATTTTTCCTAATTACACCGATCCAGATTGGAGAAAGTTGATCTAGCCCAGTTTTCAACCTTTCTACACTTGATTGTTTTCCTAATTAAGTTTGAATTTGGATTTGGATGATCAGCTCCTGTAGAGAGGCAACCCAAACATAACATTTGTTCGCATTGAAACTACTCTTAGGCTTCCTGATCACGGATAGTCAGTCAGGCTTCTTTAAAAAATGATTTAGATCGATCCGGGGAAGGAAAATAATCGAGATCCTTAATTCGATCTGATTTCCAAAAAATTGGATCAACTTCTAAATCCGCGATCCTGAATCGGAACTTGAATTTCAATCCAATCCATCGAATGACTTCAACGAGAAGAGATTTTTAATTTTAGACCTTTGGTCTTTTGTTTTGTTTTAAAATTAAATATGCTTATTTTGGTTTTTTTAAAGGTCTTTTTGACATTTGAGGTTATTTAGACTCCGTCCTTGTTTATTTCTATTAATTATTTTGTATTAAAATTATATAGAATTCTTTGACAATTGATTTATGGAAGTATGGAGAAAAACAAGCAGTTTAATCGCTTCACTTGATGTTTTGGCCGATTATATCCATAATCTTCGAGACGCAAGCGACGAGGATACCTAGTCTAAATATAAAATTTAATCATCGAGCAGCTTTTCATTTTTGAGCAATCTTATTCACACAGAGAGCAAGAGAGAGAGAGAGACCATTTTTTTAAACTCAAGGAATCCCAAAACGTATTTCCGCTGAAATTTCGACATTCCTTTTTTTTTTTGCTATCGCAATACTTTCTCTCTATATATTACAATGAGAGATAAAAGAAAATATTGGGTATAAAATAATAAACATATGTCAGAGAGAAAACTGTCCTTTGGTGCAGAGATCTCCCCTCGCGTACGAAAGGTCAGTAATCCCGTCATGAGCGACAAAATTTTATTTATATTATATTGGCTACTAATTACTATAAATAAAATAAAGACGGAGTCTAAATGGCCTTAGATGCCGAAAAAAAGAGAAAACTGTGAAATTTAATTTGATTAAATTTTTTTTTTCTTTTAGTCTTTTTCAGCGTTTGAGGCCATTTTAGACTCCGTCCTTATTTTATTTAAATTAATTGTTTTGTTTTTTTCGTTTTATTTATTTAAATAATTTTTCTGGTTTAATAAAATGGGAGGAATTTACAATAAATTTTGTGGGGTGAAAATTCTCATGAGCTTTATTTTCAATTTTAAACCAACTCGGAAAGTTCCTTATCAGTGGCGAATCTTAAATGATAAATCCAATTTTTGTTTTTTGTTTTTTGACTCTCCAGCTAAATTGGCAATTTTTCTTCTACAAATTCTATCTTACACGTTTGTAGCGAACACATGTTCTATGCTATGAGTTCGTCACCACTAGTCTATACTAATATATTGTATGCCCATCCAAACACAAACTCATCTCGCAAAATTGTTTTATTTTAAACGATATGTTGACTGGATTTCACAATGGGGCGTTGTGTTTGAAAATCATAAATTTAAAAAAAAACCCCTATTAGTCGATATATTAATGTTTTGTCGTTAGGTCATTTTGATCTTAATTATAACTTTTTTTTATGATAGGAGATATAATACAAAAATTTTTTACATAAAACTAAAGAATATTATTCAAAAGAAATGATTATTTTATTTGAATTAGAAAAACTTTTTTAAACCATTCAAAATCTAGGGCTACATACTTGTCCATACCTGTTCATGTACTATATATATTTAAATAATAGAAGGCTAGTATCTTATTATGTGGATATTAAATTAAGCAGCCTGCAGTGCTGTGATTTTATTCCACCCTCTGGAGTCTAACCTTTCCGTAAGGATTGTGCCTTCTACAAGTTTCACAAAAATTGTCTGGGAAACCACATTACAACAAGCACACAATAATGCTCAAAGGATAGTAATATAGCGTTTCTCTTAGCAGGGAATATTAAAATAAAAGAGTATTTAAATATTAATTTCGACATCTATTTTTTTGCGATGATATTATCTCCTCAATTATCACAAACAAACGTATACATCCAAATGTTACTTAAATTTATTAATTTTTAATTAAATATATTTATCCAAAGAATTTAGTCCCTTAGAGCAAAGGCAAAACTCCTGTTTCTTCATCTAATAGTTCGCTTCCTCCTGGCATGAGTAATATGTAATATATAAATTAATTAGCTACAAATTAAATAAAAATAATCAAAAAATCGGAAAAATTATTAGAATTTATCGTATATGTCTTATGGCCTCCAATGCCTGAAAGACAAAAGGATATATAAATAAGATTTTTAACTGAAAAACAAATTATTTACTTAGCAGTAATTGCACTCATTTAAATAATTTTAATTACTATATTTAAGAAATTATACTTTCCCGGACTATTATATAATAGTAATGGAAAAGTATTGTGTTCATGAAAAATTAAACTTTTTAATAATATCTTTCAGGACAAAAAGAACCCAAAAATGCGAAAAAAAATCTTATTGTTAAGAGCCAAAACTTTTAATATTCGATTTAAAAAAAAAATCATTTTTGAACGTAAACATGTCTATATTAAAAAATAGTCCATTGAAATAATTATTATTTTTTTTTTTTAATATTAGCCTATAAGTCTCAAGAAATAAAACAAGAAATTACTATTTTTATTTAATCTAACTTTTCTTTTTCCTTTTTTACAGAGGACTTCATTCTTGTTTCGCATTCTTTTTTCGCTGCTCTCCCACTTTTGACTTTCTTATATGGAAATATGGTGAGTTCTTATTAAATTAAGTTTTAATTATTCATTTATGTAATTTTTAAGGTAATAATAATAAACCTTTCTTACAAAGACATTCTGATGAAAGATTCAAATCTTTCTCTTATAGAGGTTATAATTCAAAAAAATCTGGTGTGACTAAGAACAATTTCTCTTACCTGATTAGGCAAGAGAAAGTAATGTGATGTACTGTCGCACCAGATTTTTTTATGTCGATATATATTTATTTTCTCTTATCTATATATGTAATATTTTCTGAGAGAGTATTGCGATCGCGAAAAATTCGATGTCGAGATTTCAACAGAAATACACGTTTTGACGTTCTCTGAGTCAAAAAAAAAAGTTTCTCACTAAATGGTCGGCCTTTTTTTTTGTGACTTTTTTTTTCAGATGCATGTATAAAATGTATTAGTCATTATTCCCCCCCCCCCCCCACAAGCTTTGGGCCAAGCCTACTCTTTTTTTTATTTTGTTTTTTTTTTTTTTTTTTTTATTT
>JAAAKE020116407.1:0-15962 GCA_010014785.2 Anisolabis maritima | reverse complement strand
GATAATATTTGAAATATATTAACTCTTATCCGCTCCAATTTGTTTTTTTTTTTTTTGGCACACTTTACTCTCAAAATATTAATACAACTCTATATTCAGGATGTGAAAAATTTTATCTTGGTAGGAGCTTTTCAGAATTTAAATTATTTTGTACAATTAATAAACCCGGGATCTCCGGTCATTAAAGTCAATATTGCATAAATAATGAAAAATGGCAAAAAATGTAATTTAACTTACCTGTTATTAGAAAAAGAATAGTAAAAAATAAAATAGAAAAAAAAAAAAAAGAAAAAATAGTTTCAAAAGGCAAATACGGTGTATTTAAAGCTACGCAATAAGAAAATGTATAAAGCCGTTTATATATTTGTATTAAGAAATTTTATTTTAAAATATATGTATGTTTGTACTTTTTTTTTTTAAGAAACAATATTATTAAAGATGTACAAGAAAATAAAGAGACAATTAAATCAAGAAGCAAGAGACATCGTGATATGTGATTAAAAAGAAAAAATTAAAAAAAAAAAACATGGAGAAAAATTACTGTGTGATCGTTTATAAATATTTATAGAGAGATTATATATATAATCACATATTAAGCGAATTATTAATAAATTTATTATTAATAAAAAAAAATGGTCTAAATAAATATCAGTGAGTAAATAAAAAATTATATAAGAATTATAAATTAATAATAAATGAGTTAAAACTTGCCTTTTTATTTATTTTTTTTTTTTAAACTTCTTCCAGAAATCTGCAAAATAGCTGAAAATGTTGTATGAATGATACAAAACTAGATATATAAAAAACGACACCAAAAAAATCGAGAAGAAATTATGGAGCCTTAATTTAAGGGATGAGAGACCCAAAGTGCGAGTGAACAGCCAAAATATTTATCAATTCTAGGATGCCTTTCATTAGAAATTAGGAGAGAGATGGCTGAATATTCAAGAGCTTAGAAGTGAGGGAAGGGAGTAAAACAAAAAAAAAAAAAAAAACATTTTTTTTAAACCGTCGACATTACTTCAGCCAAGTATATTATTACCAAACAAATGACATCGCTTCTGTGACTTCTAGATTTATGAGAAGATCCAATCCTTTGTATATTCTTATTCCAATCAAACTAAGAAACAGGAGATGTCCACTCTTGGTAATAATAAACGTGTCTGCTAGGGTCGGTCAAAAGTGAGACAAAATTTATTCTTTGCTTAGTAGGGCTTTAATTTATAAAATTTGAAGGAAAACTGTAGTCAAGACGAAAAATGCAAGACAGTAAGACATTACTTTTTACAAATTGGAGAGAAAATGTGAACGAAATCAGAGATCAATAAAATAAATTTTTTATTTAAAAACATGATCTTTAGAAGTTTTTTATTGGTTACGTTAATCAATCTGGGAAAGGATCTCAAAATCCGATAAATTGAGGTGTACTCTGCATATGGATAAATTTTATTTGACTTTTGAGCAAACAATTTCGGAAAAAGGGATCTTTCGGGTTCATGGGCTGCCCTTGCCCCATGCCAACAGACAGACATCGGCTCGCTGTGAGCTGAGTGCGATGGCATGAAAACACGTCAAAGGGGGAGGGTGAGCTATTCTGTCCAATGAAATAAAATAAATATAATATGATCAACTATGGAGGATACTTAGCTTCGAATGTATAATTATTAAAAGTCACGTCCCGAAATTAAGAAAAAACATATTGTCTTAAAAATTTATTTTAATCATTAACAATTGCCCAAGACTACCATATAAAAAGTGGTGTTTTTCTATCAAAAATTTCGGATATTTAACTTAATAGAGTGGACATCGAATAAACATGATGATGAAATTTTCAAAGAAAAATTGCATTTCAAAGTCAAAAAAATAATTGGTATCGTTTTAAATATATCTCAAGAAAAAAAAAAAAAAAACCTTCAAAAAAAAGTTTGTTTGGAAGGGAAAATATATCCACATATAAATGCCTAAAAAAAAATCCTATTTGATTAGGAAGAAAAATCACAAAGATCATGATCATGGCAGTACCCAAATTAAGAGCAATAATATTGCGAGATATCATTAGGATTAAACAACAAAGAAATATATAATATATATATATAGATAGAGACCCAATATCACTAGCATATAGATATATATATTCAATTCAATTCAAATTCAATGAGAAACCACGAAAGTGTTGTTGTTGTTGTCGGACACATCAACTTACGTGAGGACGATTTTTTTGATGTGTGCATGGAATTCTAAACAGAAATCAAACATGAATCATTGACTAAACATGGCGAGGATTTATCAATCCAAGAATAATAAAAATTATAATAAAATAAAATATATATTTCACAAAGGAAAAAAATTCGAAAGACAAAAAGCACAATGAATGAATGCAATAGGAACAAAATAATATTAACAGAGAACAATTTTTTGCATATTTTCTCAAAAAAAAAAAAAAAAAAAAAAACTGACAAAATGTCCATAAAAAATAAAAAAAAATAAAATAAAAAATTATATCAGAAATTGTCAACTTATTATTATTAGTATAAAACATTTGCATAATAAAAAAGATTCTAAAAATAAAAAATGAGCAAGAGAAAAAAAAAAAGGAGGGGGAAATGATTTTAGAATAAAATTCCCACAGTAAATTGCAAATTTAGATGTTAGTTTTGTCTCTAGCTTTGTAATTTAGGAGCAATTAGAAAAAATAAAAAACATTCCTTCTTTGGAAGTGAAGTGACATTAAAGAACTATTCACCTTATTTACAACTTTGGTTTGGCTTTTTCTACAAAAGAAGAATCCAGTCTAAGCTCTATAAAATTTCACGAATTAATTTAAAATCTATTTATAGGTCCTATAAATTGTTGGTAAAGTAAGAAAAATAATCACAAATTCCAAAGAAAGTTATGAAAAAATTCAAAAACTCAAAAACCATTGATAATTTTGATACATATATCACAATAATCACAAACGTCAAAAGGGATAGTCTCGTCTCGTTCCACGCATTGAAGAACATGATAATTTCAGATAATAGAAATATAATTTTTATATGGGCTATTAGAAGAATGTTAAGAAAAATAAGAAACATCGAAATTCAATATAAACTCAACAAGTTGTCAACACCAAAAAATAAAGTATAATGGATATGAGAAAAGAATGAACGTCCAAACTAAAATTGATACCAAGAGAGAAGTGGAGAAGAACATCTTGTATCGAAAAACTTCGCCAGAGCAACATCGACCGAGTTATCATTTATGATAAACAACTTTTGAGATTCTCATGCACTTAACAAATCCTCAAAAAAAAAAAAAAAAAAAAAAAAATCCAACAACTAAAAATAAAAAAAAAAGAGAAAATTGCTGGGTGATTTATGTCCACAAGAAAGGAGAACTAATCCTAAAAATAAGAAAGTCTAAACAGAAATTTACATATCTGCAAAATCGTTTAACCGAATAAGCTCTAGAAGTGATCACAGATGCTGACAGATAGACAATGTGGTAAAAACAATTATTTTGTATAATTCTTTGTAAAATCTAGAAAAGCCAAAATTGATATGATTACAACTCTCTTTCTCCAGGAGACTTCAACAATTGGTTGATGGAAAAAAACTTTCGAGCGTCTTATTTAATTTTGCCTTCTTGCTAAACTAAACGATCAAATGAAATAACGTTATTTAAGAAATGTTTATCTTTCAAAAATATAAATTATATTCTAGATATGAAAGGATAATCTAAGCTGTAAATAATATGATTAGTTCTTTAATTTAGGAAATAGAAAGAGAGAGATTATAATAAATTAATAATATTTAATCTATTTTTAGTGTTAATTTGTTAAAGAAAAAAAGAAATCTTTTTCACAAACATACTTAGAGAAACAAATTGATGATGTTTTGTTAGAAAAGAGAGAGAGAGAGAGAGAGAGATAAGAGAAGAGTGTAAAGAAAATGAATGTGATCTTAAGACCAAGAGGGTGAATATTTTTTCTTCTTCTTGTGATTGATTACCTTTCAACGGTCAACAGCTGACAAGTTTTGGCCTCCTTTTGTCCGATGAACCTTCCACCTGCCCCTCAATCATTCACTCTAGATTTCAGTTCATTTTCAAGAGAGTTCGCTAAAATGGACATTTTGTCAGTAGGGCACAAACAACAAGAGATAGTATATTTATATATATATATATATATATATATGTATATTAATATTTACTAATATAAATATAGCGTGTATATATATATATATATATATAAATAAAAAATATATATTCAAAATAAAAACTAAAAACGGAATTTGACCCAAAGTCGAAAAAAATTAAAAACAAAATAGAGACAAAATTAAAATTATAAAAATTAAATAATAAAAAAGGTACTGACCGGATCAATCTGAAAACATATATATTATATATATATATATATTTAATAATTAACCCAAAACCATTCATTTTTGGAGAATGTTCATTCATGAACACAGCAGCCCTTTTTAATAAACATCATCAAACAAGAAACATTCATTTCAATGGGATTGATAACACATGCCCTTTTGATTCGATAGCAAATTATTTTCTTTTCATAGATAGATAGATAGAAAAATAGAAGTAGAAATAGAGAGATAGAGAGAGAGAGTGATAAAAAATTTCAAGGTTCCAATACATTAAAAAGGTTGAGAGAGAGAACCTGTAGGGGTACAACCATCGCATCAGATCATCAAATCAAAAAGAAAAAATTAAAAAAAAAGGCATCAATCTTATACATATATATCTATATGAGAGATCAAAACATGAAAATTTCGAGATGATTGAGAGAAAATAATGAAATAAGAAGACTTAAAAAGGAAGAGAGCCTCCGGACTCCGCTGCAAAAACAAATGAGTTCCCCTCCCTGAAGGGCTTTAATCAAATCAAGGACGAGTTGGGTTGGATGGACCCTCTTAAGGGACTCCTCTCCCAGAGCCAAGCCATTCATTAATATAACAGTCACTCAGTGCTCAAGTTATTTACTTGCCTATTTACAATAATCCGACCAAAATGTTTAAATTGTAAAGTTAAATTATCGATTAAGTTAAATTCATTTTTTCACATCTTTATCATTAAAAGACAAGCCCTTAAAATATATATAATCGTATATAGTGAGATCAACTAGTCATGTCATTTGATTTGTTCGCTATTTTTTTGAAAAAACGATTGTTATGAAATGCGACTTGAACCCGGAGATTTTTTGCTATCAAAATAATAGAGGTGTTTCAACATCCGACACTTAAATGACATTTGAAATAGTGCTTCCCCAAGTTCTTTTTATAAAAAATACTAAAAAATTTGATTTATAATGAATTTAGATGAAACTTAGCTTTCCCCTTGGTGATTTTTAATTCTGTTAGTATTTGTTTCATGAATAGTTAACTATATATAAATCAACGGGCGATTAATATATTAAATATCACAGTTATAAGCAAATTCTGTCACCCTCAATTTTTGTCAGACTATAATATGCCTTCAAAATATTTTTTAAATTCCCATTTCATTTGGCTCTCAGAGAGAAAAGACCAAAAAGAGATTTAAAAAAAAAAGAAAGAATAAAGAGAATAAAAAGTAATTAAAAAATTTGAGTTAAAAACCGAATCGGTCTGGCGACAATATCATAACATTTAATCATGAATACACAAGAAATGCTTGAATCATATTCATATTTGTACTTTGAATTCATGAAGCACTAAAACAGATAAATTTGTTGCTGCCAAAAGAAAATTTCTCGTGCAATTTGCATTTGTAAAATATCATTAATTCAATATTAAAAAATAAATAGAGCAACAAATCTACCTGAAATAGTTTTCATTACAAACTTTATGATATTTTTGGACTAAATTACTGATCAACTTTTTGTTCACATAATCATTATTCTAGAAAAGAAATCAAGGGGAGATTCATAAAAAAACAAATTATCACTTTATATATAATAAATTTTCAATATATACATAAAAATACTTAAATTTAAATGATATTTATATATATTTTTTTTTAATTTTAACCTCCAATCACTGGGGATTGATATTTTTTTAGAAAAAAGAAACACGAGTTTAAAAAAGTATAAAGAAATTGGTGTTATTATCTAAAAATAAAAAAATGTCCTACATACATCATAAATTCACCTATCTAAATGGGTTTTTAAAATGCTCAGTGAGGTATAAGAATTTTCAACAGTTACCTTCAAATGCTGGCCTTTTTTAAAAACTAAAAAAAAAATAAAAATAAAATTATATATAAATATATTTTATATATATATATATATATATATATTTATGAATATATATATATATACACATATATATAGTCAATATGTGAGAGGCGCAATTTAATATAATATTTTTTTGGTAATGTTTCGGCTGGCAGCTGGTCGACAGCGACGTCGTGATGTCCGTTCCGGCTCCGTAGTCCCTCCTCCGGCGACGAGATATCCATCAGCGTCAATACACCAAGTATTTATCTTTATCATATATCATAATAGACAGAGATGCAGTTGCAGGAGGAATGTGTGCAAAAATTAAGAATCATAATAGAGGGTGGTGTGAGGTAGAAAAAAATGGAGCCGGAATAACAACAGACGTGAAACCCACACTGGCATTTTGCAAAAAATCATTAAACACAGAACAATAATTATAACATAATTATTATTAAAATCCTATAATAGTATTAACTATATTTTTAAGAGATTTTGTTTATGAGCTAGTCTTCTAAAATCTTAAATATAAGAGTTAATAAAAAACATGTGGGTAATTATGAAATATTTTTCTCAAGGTCAAAATGGCCAAATTTTTGGGAAATATATATTATATATATTTAATATATTTTAATAAACGTTTTCTTTGAAATAATAAAATTAAAAATAGTATAAATCTTTTGAAAGTATATAAATATATAAATATAATAAAGTAATAGCATTTTTTAAATTGATCTTGTCAATCCTAATTTTATCTCTTTTTAGGCATTGAGAAAGAGATAATTTGACTAATGTAGGGGCAAAAAATTAACAATGAAATTAAAAAAATAAGAATTGAAATTTAGTTAAAAAAGTATATATATTATTATTATTAAGTTAACATGGTAGAGTAAATTTTTTTCAAATGAAGTTTTTAGTAAAATAGGCAATGAAAGAAGAAAAATGTAAAAAAAAAATAAAAAACAAAAAGAATAAAATATGAATTAAAGAAAAAAATATTAAGCCGAGACCATCATCTTTCCCAATGCATAAAAAAATGGATAAATGAAAATAATATAATGCAAGACGTTTGATAAGAGGAAAGAGAGAGAGAGGGTCGAGTGATAGTAATTATTATATCTAAAGGGATGAGGGATGAAGGGCTGGGGATGGAGGCATTTCAACCAAAACGCCAGGTTTTTTGTCTCCACGGGGCGGAAGGAGTTTTTCTGATTTTTCCGGAGGAACGGAACTCGCGGGGGTGGGAAGGGGACGTCCCACCCTCACCGCCTCTCTTTTACTTGCTAACGGTTCATTCATACAAACAACGATTGTTTTTTTGTCTACTAACATTTGTTTGTCTGTTTTTTTGTTTTTTAACCTTGATGGCTTAAAATCTGAAAGGAATCAAAGAACAAACACATATGCAAAAATCAGTTGTCATCAGATCCGCTGCTGAAAGAGATTAATTAAACAAACTATTCTAATCACTATAAAGTTACAACTAATACCAAAATCACCACACTCATTTATAATATAGTCGTATATCTATATCTAATAAATATATATATTTAATATATAGATATATATAGACACAACTATATTAAGGTAACAAGCAAAACATTAATCTTAAATTTTGATGGAAATAAATGAATTTTTTGAATTGAAAAAAAGAAGAATGCAAGCAAAGATAGATAAAGCACAAGGGATTTAAGATGTATAAATTTGGTGTTTGCATTTTTCTCTTTTGATTATTTTTTCTTTATCGAAATGATATCTTATAATTAAATATTGATGAATGGCAAAAGGCAATAGGTACGGAGCGCATTACTTACAGTTTGGCTTGTTAATTGTCTCCGGGGCCTCCTGCTCCAGGTTGACCGCCGTAAGGGTATCCGCCGTAGGCTCCCGGATATCCGCCTTGTTGAGGTTGTCCAGGGGGTTGAGGTCCGCCTGCTGCACACAAATTAAATTTCTTTGTTTATATTATATTCTCATTATTATACATTTTGCTTTTTCAATAGTACCACTAGTTACTGGTGAAAAAGTTTAATTTCACAAACTTTTGATATATGCCATGTATTTGCAAATAAAATACCAAGTCAAAGAGATTTGTCAAGAAATTCAAAAATAAATATAAATAAAATTCCTATAAATTAAATATATTAAGACTTTATCAAGATAGATTCCACAAATTAAAAAGACAAATCCAAATATTAACATCATATTCACACTTTGAATGCATTTTTCTATCATATCGTTAATTTAGAAATATCTTTAAAATTATCTTATAAATGAAAGGGTATTTACCAGGCTGTCCTCCATAATATGGCGCTGTAGGTTGGTAGCCATAAGGTTGTCCATATCCTGCAGGCTGTCCTGGATTTGGTGCTCCTGGCTGTGGAGCTCCTGCAGGGCCTCCAGGTGCTGAGGGACCAGCTGGATTCGGTCCTCCTTGTGCTGGACCAGGACCTGCTGGTTGTGCAGGCTGGAACACACAAATATTCTGCTTGCATTATTAGAAACATTATGTTCAACTATTTTGCATCCAAACTATGTTAATTAATAAAACTAAATAAATATTTCTATTAAAATTATTAATTTTATAACTTCATTTGATAAAGTATATTTTAAAAGATTTATTCAGTCATTTTGGAATTTTCAAATATACTCTCCTCCTTAAAAGTATCTTTTGTTTCGTCTTAATGGATTATTAGGAGAGCTATATAAAATTCAAAATAAACAAATTTCATAATGTTTTACCTAAAAATAAAATTTATTCTTTTCAGATTTGATGGAGATCTTCTAATTATCCATCAAGACGAAACATAAGATAAAGTTTGTCCATTTATATTTGAGGGGAATAATATATATATGCACAACAATTAAAGAAGACTTTTTGTCTTTTTGGCCTTATTTCCATTTATTTGGAACTATAACTGAGAACCCATTATAATTCAAAAGGTATATAAATGTAATAAGAATTGTTTTCAATGACAGGTTCTTTATTGTTAAATTAAATATTAACAAAAAGAGTTTTTCAAAGAAGTTTAATTTGCCCTTATAAGAAAAATCAAAATAAATAAGTTTTAAATTTATTTTGAGGTCGGATAGGGGCAATGGGTAATAAAAATGAAATTTACTATATTTTAAAAGAAAAGCAAATGAGAAATGATCCCCACCTTTCCTGCTGCTTTCATTTGAGCTTCAATTGCTTCTGCTTCCTTAATTTTTCCGATGGAGCGATAATACTCTGCCCATTGCGCGCTGTAGTCAGGTTGACCATTTTGCGTTTGTTGGCCTGAAGGTGCTCCTCCCTGTTGCTGCTGACCCTGTTGAACCGAAGGAACCCCTGCTCCTGGTTGAGGTCCTGATTGTTGAGGAGTAGGCTGACCAGCTTGCGGTTGAGGCTGTCCCAGTGTCTGAGCAAACAAGATTACATTTTAAATCAATGCCAAATGAGAGAGATAAATAGATGTGTTAAGAGAAGGGGAAAAAATACTCAGAACCCCAGACAAGCCCGAAGGCCTTGCCAAGGGTCAGCCACAAATGTCGTCACCTTCCTGTCCTGAGAGCAGGAATTTGCGAGCAAGGATAGAGTTGACATCATTGAAAGTAATTGGTCATTTAAAATTTAAAATTAATAAAATAAATTATTAAATATGAATAGAATGATATCGGTTGAGATTATTTCTCATATTTATTGATTATAAAAGCGCCAAGTTTAAACTCGTTCTGTATATGACTTTGAATTTTAAATTTTGAATTACTACCCTTCTATTTTTTCATTGATAGATATTTTATTAAGTGTTTTAATTAAAATGAAAGTGAGTAAGATACCATATTCTGATTCCTCATCATTTACAAAAAAATTTTTATCATAACGTTTGATGACATTATTTGTGAGATTTAAAAATAAATTGTCAAAATTGTCCTAAATTCAAAATTGATTGAAGATGGCCATTAAGAAATTATTAATAGCAAATGAAGGAATATTTTGTGTAATACTCCGTTTTAATGTAAGTATTTTGATGTCAATTCTATGACATTTTATAAAATGTGTTGAAGGAGGTAGCTTACAAACTTTTATATATTGGTGGAATTAATGACGATTTGCAAAACAACCGTTACTTTACTGAAGATGATATCATTCCACTGTCGTTGAAATATTTAGATTAAAATGGAGTTTTACCCGAAATATTCTTTCATTGACTGAAAGTCATAATTAAATCAAAATATCTATTAATGAAAAAATAGAAGGGTAGTAATTCAAAATTTAAATAAAATTCCAAGTCATATATAGAATAAGTTTAAACTTGGCGCTTTTATAATCAATAAATATGAGAAATAATCTATTATAAAGAGGATAGTGGTCATGAAGTGTTTCGTGATATACTTTTGAAAATATATTCTTAATATACAAAATTTAAGAAAATCTAAGTCTTGTTTTCAATGACAGGTTCTTTTTGCTAAATTTTAAAATTAACACAAAGAGTTTTTCAATGAAATTTAATTTATCCCTCTTAAGAAAAATCAAAATAAAAAATTTTTATATTTATCTTGATGTCGGAAAGGGATAAAAATAAAAATATCGATTTTTAAAATTTTAAATGAAGAAAGGAAAAAACTTAGAAAATTGATTTGAAAATCAACTTTCAATATAATAATAAATTTGATGCATAATAAAATTAGTAAATCGGATCATTATATAACTTATTAATTAAATAATGAAATAAGCAGAGGAATTTGTGTCTACAAAGACAGGTTCCACGTGTGCCAAAACAAAAAAACACATGGGTTTTTTCAATGTATTTTGTTATATCCCTATTGAAAGATTCAGAACAATTTAAATAAATATTCATTCTGACGTCGGTAGGGAATAATAAAAATAAATGTAAATGAAAAGAAAAAGTTCCTTTTTTACCATGGCTACCTTGCTAGCTTTGGCCTGTTGCTCAATCATTTCCGCTTCACGATGCATGCCCAGAGATCGATAATATTCTGCCCATTGGATTGAATAATCGGGTTGGCCGGTTTGGGGATTCACTTGCACTTGAGATGTTGTCGTATCTATGGGAGAAAGGATCACATCAATTAAAACAATATTACCAACATCTTACTATTTAGTTATAATAATTGGGGATTCCTAGATTATTTTAAAAATATTACAATACAAACTTAGAAAGAATTGTCTACAAAGACAGGTTCCACGTGTATAAAATAAACAACACATGAGTTTTTCATTGAATTTTTCTGTACCCCTAATTAAATATTCAGATATGAACAATTTAAATATTCATTCTGACGTCGGTAGGGTCTATTTAGGCAGAGGGTATAGCGCGTGTCAGTTGACAGGCTCTTGTAAATAAAGCAAATTAATAAGTTAGCGTAAATTGGCAATACGATGTTGCACAACATTGTTCTATAGGCTACGAAAGAACGGTAGCCTCATCAACGCCAAACGCGTAATATGCACCCAGCTTTAAAATAAAATAATGCCATTCTCTGAAAGGATTTATTTTTCTAACTCATCCAAAGTTGTAATAGTGAAAATTTTCAAAAATTATTAGAATAAAAATGTTTTAAAAAAAGAAGGTATTGTAATTTTTAATATTCTTAGTATTAGTTTTTTTTTTTTGTATTAAATTTATGGCTGCTCTTGGTCGAATGAATATATGAATATAAATCTGACAACAAATTATAGAGTAAAAGTGCCTAAGAGAGATAACAAAATTATAGTTTTTTATTTTATATATTTATTTATTTATTTATTTATTTATTATTATTTACTTATAACACATCACTCAATAAATCCCGAGGCTGACATATAGATGGCGCCTCTGATGGAAAATCCATAGGATTTTTAGAAAATACCAACTTTCAAACGATAAACGGTGTCAAAATTTCATGACTTATCCGACCATTAGTTTACAGAGGTTTTTATCGCTACTTTTGTTATTTTCAAAACAATAGAAAAAAAGGAATTTCGAGTGTTGATTAAACGTTGATGGGGGAAAAAACACCGTTAAAGCGTGTAAGTGTTAATAAGTGTTGTGGGGACTCTACTCTATCGAAAGCAACCGTCGTGGTTTGCTGAGTTTAAACGTGACCGTACAAACCCCGATGATGCTGAACCCTCAGGTGCCTGAATTCAGCAGTTATTCTAGAAAACAAAAAAAAGTGCACAAAATCGTTTTGGAAGACCGTAAAATGAAGTTGCGTGAGATAGCTGACACCTTAGGAATATCAGAAGGCAGTGTATACACATTTTGCATGAACATTTGTCCATGAAAAAGCTGTGTTCAAAGTGGGTGCCGCGCTTGGTCACAGTGGACCAAAAACAGCAATGCGTCGATGATTCAGAGCGCTTTGGAGCTGTTTAACCGTAATAAACAGGATTTTTTGCGTTGGTATGTGACAATGGATGAAACATGGATTCACCACTACACTCGGGAATCAAATGGTCAGTCAGCTGAGTGGAGAGCAGCCGGTGAATCCCGCCGGAGCGACCAAAAACGCAAATGTCGGCCGGCAAGGTTTTGGCATCCTAATTTTGGAATGCGCAAGGTATTTAAATCTTCGACTATTTTGAGAAAAGAAAGACCATCAACAGCGAATATTACATGGCATTATAAGTGCATTTGAAGGAAGAAATTGCGAAAAAACGGCCCCAAATGCAAAATAAAAAAGTGCTCTTTCACCAAGACAATGCACCGTGTCACAAGACGTTGGCTACGGTGGCAAAATTGCACGAATTGAAGTTGGAATTGCTTCCCCATCCATTGTATTCTCCGGATGTGACTCCCAGCGACTAGTACCTGTTCACAGGCCTCAAAAAAATGCTCCAGGGAAAGAGATTTGCGTTAAATACTCAAGGCATAGTTGCAACAAACGCCAAAGATAAATCGTTCTACCAAAAAGGCATTTAAATGTTAGAGAAGCGTTGGAATGAATATAGGAGACTATGTTGATGAATAAAGTCGAATTTTGTAAAAAAAAATGATTTTTTAGTAGTTAGCCTTGAGTGATGTGTTATATTTTCGCAATAGATATTTTAGAGACAGAAAAGGAGATAAGTCAAAATTATAAATCGTTATTCTGTTCAAACTGAATTTAAAATGAAATGGAATATTTTCGCCAGATTACAATATTAATGAAATATACATTTATATATACAGGTAATCTCCGTTCAATACGACACTTCTTTAACATGGTTTCTCTCAAACATGATTTGAGAATTATGGAAATCCCCGAACACAGAACCTATTCATTCATGCATGCATGCATTTCATAAAAATGAAATGGAGCAAAATTTATGAAATCAGAGTACCTTTATAACATTTAGTGTAATCAATCAAACTATCAATGTAAATATAAAACAATATATTGGATTTTTTACAAATAGTATAGAAGAGAACAAAAAAAGTTTAGAAGATGAAAATATTTTGTCAAACGCCATGGTTAATGATGCTTAGCAATTATTTTAATAAAATACTTCTTTTAATTATAAAAATAGATTATGTTATATTTCTTTCTAATTTTAGGAACCTAACCCTTTAAATTTGTAATAATTCTGTTTCGCCTGTTTCGCATGAAACAGAATTTTTTAGGAACCTACAACCGTGTTATTTGGGGCTTAACTGTATATAAGTCTACTAAAGAACATAGAAATTTCATGTGTTTTGAATGGAAAGAAACAATTTGTATTCGTTGACTGCCCCCCATATTTGAAGTATATACTAATTACTCTACATACTGGGGTCTGGTTGGTGTTGTGTTTGAGCTTGCCAAGGTTGATAGCCAGGAGCTTGTCCTTGGTTTGTTTGTGGTCCTGGACCACCAGGTCCTCCAGGTCCTCCTGGTCCTCCTGGACCACCACCAGGACCACCAGGACCCCCAGGTCCTCCACCTTGTCCTCCTCCTCCTTGACCTCCGCCCCAACCTTGAGGCGCGAAATGTTGAGGGGGTCCTTGGCCAGGCGGACCCTGGTTCAAGGGGTATTGTGTTGGTGGACCTCCACTCGGTCCTGATAATCCGATTTTCTCGCTAATGATTCTTTTCGCTGATTCGATTTGTTCTGGAGTGCCACGGATTACGAATGTCTTTTCGGCGGGGTTGGCTGGAGGTCGACGGTCTAATTCGCAGTGAGCTCCTGTGTGTTGATTGATTTGTTTTATGGTTTCGCCACCTGAAAAATGTCATTTTGATCTTTAACCTGCCTAGGTAGTTAAAGTTAATATTAAATTTCTAGCAATCAAATAATAAATTATATATATATATTTATATACTAATAGCAAAATGTTGATCTGTCTGTCTGTCTCGTCACAAAATTTAATTTATTTCCCAATATGCTGGAGCTTTGACTTTTTTTATATATCGTATTGTCCATAAATATTGAAGATGTTAAGAAAAATAGAAAAGTTTTTGGAATAATTAAAGAAAAATTATTAAAAAAAGGCTTAGTTAGGCTTAGCAAATGTTTTGTTCAAGACATATTTTCAAATTTTCAAAATGCTTTTATTTATATTTGACATCTAGGGTTTTTTTTTCAAAAACTTTTTCGAAAATTTTTAACGTTCCTCCTAATATTTTTTTTTTTAAGCAATGTGATTATTTATAAGTAGTCAACTAAAAATTTTCAGTTTCTTTGAGTTAAATTCCTCTCGTTTATGAATCATTTTCTAGACTGGAAAAATATCTTTGAATGTTTACTATGCGAAAAGCATTTTGCATTTCAGAAAGAATTTCAATTTCTCGAGTGTTGATTTTTTTTTTAATATACTAAGTTAAATAATTGTCTGAGAGTATAAGTATATATATATATGGTTTATGTAAATAATCTTATTAAAGGGTCAAGCAGTTTTATTTAAATTAATTGATAAACATAATAATTTAAGTGAATTTATTACTCAGGTCGGGAACCGAACCCCTAACCTAAATCATGTTGTAATGTAAGCGCTTTACTTCTGTCTAAGGAATAGATTTCTATTTTCTTTATAAGAATGATAAATTTCAATAATTTCATTATTTATTGCTGTTTGTTATTTATTAACTATTTATTTAATTTATTATAAGTTTATATTATTTATGACACAAAAAATTTTTTTTGAGTTTAATTAATTATTATTTATCATATATATGTCTGAAGAGAAGAAAAAAAATCCAATATAATAATATATAAATGATACATGAAATATTTTTGATATAAATTGTCTTCCCCGACAGGATTCACAACATCTTATTTAATTCAGAGATGATATGAGTTTTGAGAGGAATGTAAATTAATGTCACCCATTTTATATAAACAGGGAGAAAATATAGAATTTTCCCCTGAGCGTCATGGGTAAAATCGGATTTTGCGGAATTGACCCAGATTTGAACTGAAACATCATAGTTGCCAATATATGGTAGGCAGGAGCGTAACTACACGATTTGCAGCCCGGGGCTCAAAATGCCGTCCCTTAACTTACCTCCCCTCATTAAAGTTAAACGTAACAAAATCACATGAGTTCTGCATTCCAACTTTAATGATTAATGCATCTTCATGATTATCTAATTTATTATATTTACAACCAATCAATCAATATTGATAAAGTAGTTTAAGAGAAAATAAATAAATAAAAAAAAAAAAAAGAGCACATCAGTAAAATGGGCCCAAAACTATTTTTTTTTTGGGGGGGGAGAGAGAGAGAGAGAGGAGAGAGAGAGTTAATACATTTGAAAGATTCCTTAATAAATAATTGATTTATGAATTTTAATCGTTGGAGCTAATTTTGAGAAAATCGAAAAAAGC
>JAAAKE020116396.1:5333-15962 GCA_010014785.2 Anisolabis maritima | reverse complement strand
ACCACCACCCCCCATCACCTCTTTCCTCTTCTCACAACGCCATTGTATACAAAACAGTTGTGGCATTAAAGGAGAAAATGCGAAATGTTTAAAGATCGCTCTAAAGCCGTTCTTGACAATTAATTAATTAATAAAGATGCATATAAAGAGTGAATATTTATTCTTTAAGGTGGTAACTTTTGACAATATAATAAATTAGTTTTGACTCTCAAAGAAATATGGAGAAAAAGTTATTTCACAGCATTTTAAATTGATATGTCCGAACCTTCAATAAAAAAAACTCCATATTATCAACATAAAAGTGAATTGAAGATTCACTATTTGTAAAAACTTAAGATTAGACTTTGCTTAACCCCCACTTTACATGTACTTTTATTAAGCATAGACTTTTAGAGCTAGTTAATACACAAAGCACAAATTTATTTATTCAGAAAGATATGCCAAGAGTGACTCAGTATTATTACTCCAGAGGGTAACTGTGAGATGTTTCCTGATTCTTTCTCCGGGAACCAATTGGGATAAGAATAGATAATTTTTACCAAAAGCTGAGTTTTTCAGTTATTTTATTAATTTAGCAAATAGAGTTCTTATTTATGTATCATCCTCTAAAGTATTTCCTATTGTGATTAATTATAACATGGAATTTATATTAAGGCAGGGGGCTTATAAATCGACTCAACTATCCACACTCCTCTGAGACTGTAAAATTATTATTATTCAGCAAGCAAAGGCTGCCTTATTGCTGAATCTGCCTTCTCATCTATTAAAAACCCAACAATGTATGTGTACATATCATAAAAGAGGGGTGGGCAACTTTTTTTATTTGGAAGATCATATTCCCTGCCTCCTGCCATTAGCCCTGTCCTTTGATGCAGAGATCTAAGTGATTCGCTTTCTGCACTGCCTTAGCCACAAAAATTTATTTATATTATATTGACTACCAATTAATATAAATAAATAAGGACGGAATCTAATCTGCTTTGTATTTCCAATTTCTATCATATTGCACTGACGGCATACAGGGGGCTATCCCTCTTAATTAGAGTACCTACTTCCTGACCGCCCCTCATCCATTAAGTTCAAATCAATAATAAATAAAAATTTATTTTTAATGCTTTTCACACAAAAAAAAGTAATAATTTTCTCTTACTTTAAAATTTTGTCTCTCAAGAAAATTATTGTTAATGTTGTTAAAGATATCAAGAAATAAGGATGGAGTCTAAATAGCTTCAGATGCCGAAAAAAGACTAAAAAAAAAAAATATTAATTTTTTAAAAAGCGACTGAATAGAGTTAATGATATTATAAAACTCTCTATTAAAAATTAAAAATTAGATCTACTTCCCTGTTTAATCTCCTTCTGCCAGGAGAGGGGGGCAGTTCCTAATATGAATAAGCTGTATATATATATAACAACTCTATTCTATATAAAGCAAAATTTATTGAAAATTTTTTTTTTTCAAAATATTTTAATTTTAATTATTATAGCATATAATGAAAATAATAACCAATTATTTTATTTGAATATAATATCAAATATTTAAGAAATAGGCATCCATTTTAAAAAGGTTGAATTATACGTTTATTGAATATTCTCATATCTTTTCTTTAATTTTTTCTGAGCTACCATCTTTCATTTTTAAAAAGGATTCTCGATATGAAAAATACTTTGAATCTTACCAGTTAAAGCTTTAATTTAGAAAGCTTGTCCTTTAAAAAATTCAAGTATTTGGCATAGGGGGTGAGGAATGATCGGGTGCTGGTGAGGGTGTCGGTGACTCACCTCGTTTCGTATCGTAGCTTTGCGTTGCACTCACTAGTCGTGATCGACCCTCGGAATGTTCCGTTCTTGACAGCCGTCGGCTCTAATCTACTGTCCCTCTCTCTTTCGTGCTTAATAAAAAATCTCAACACGCCCTTAACAGTCAATTTCTCAAATAAATTTGTCAATCGCAGGATAAATGTATCCATCTCATTCATTCATATCAAAGAACAATTAATCACTTATTAATATATATATATATATATATATATTGGAATTCTTTAAAAAAATAGTTTTAGCTCTTCATGTTACTCCCATTAATAAGATATAATGTATACAATATTATAATCCGAAAATGTATGCCGCTACAGGCTTCTGATTGGCTAATGAATGTCCCGTTATGATGACGTTGCAATCATAGACTCCGAGGAGAGTTTGATATTTATTTCTAAAAGTGAGGTTAAGTTAACTAATAAAAATAAAGGAAAAATATATCGGGGATGTACTGGTTTTTTTATATTTTATTGCTATATTTATTTCCTACTTTTCTCTCCCTAAGGAAGAATGGCTCCTTTTTAGCAAACATTATGTCATTTAAGAGAATTTTTAAAGATAAATTATTGGTGTATAAATATTACGATAAGGATTATCAGTTCGAATTTATTTAAACTAATTGGTTGTCAAATTAAATAAAAATAAATTTTATGGCTAAGAAAAAGTGAACCATTGATCATTAGATTAAAGAAAAAGACTATTCTTGTCTTTCTCTCTCCAAGGGCTGGGGGCTAGAAATTTTTTGCCAGTACAATAAATTTTTCCCCCAACATTCAGAAACTTATTTATAAAAAATATTCACTTAAGGGGACTATTAATTTTTATAGTTTCTTAAATTAAAGTTTTTTTTTAAGTGGTAGGTCAAAGAACCTTAAACCTTAATTAAATATTCAGGAAAAATTTTAACTCATAAAATGGTATATAAAAAATCATAGTAAAATTTTCCTTAGGATAGTTTCTGGATTCGGCTCTTAAAATTGTAAGATTTTTTTTCGGTGGAGGGCGATCATTTGAAGATCACAAGTAGTTTTTTTAGGCTTTTCGGCAGCTGAAGTTATATAAACTTAGAAAATTTCAGTTATTATTTCAATTTACGACACAATTAATTATCCAGGCCTATTTATATACACTCACAAAAAATGATCTTATTAAAAATATTTATTTATACCAATTGGTATTCAATTGATTTAAATAAATTTTCATTGGACTACCTGTGTTCCGAATAAAATCATAAATGATAAATAAAATTAGCAATATTTACGTTGTCAATACCTCTCAGCCATAAGGTGCGCTGCTTTAAGAAGTTGTAGCTTAACATAGATTATTTATCTTTCTAGGCTTGGATCCAAAAAATTATTCAAGACTAGGGGACTATCCTTTGAATATGGCTTGCTTATTAATTGATAGTTTCTTCTGGGTAAAGAACGCAGTAAATTTCTCAGTAAGGATTCTTCAAATTTTCATATGGATATTCTCTTTAAAGAAAAACTAAATTCTAGGAAAATAAAAACTCCAAACTGAAAATATATTAGTTATACAGTGATAAAAAAAAAAATGGCATTAATAGTTGGTATAAATCTAAAATCTTGATTTAAAAAAAACGCTATTCTCAATTTAAATAAATAAATAAATTGATTAACGATTGCCATAAACGTGGCTGCTTTTTTATTTCTCTCTCGCCAGATTTCGAGTTATAGGCATGCTTTTAGATAATTCCATTAAATGCCTCCTCTCCACTCATATTTTGTTGTTATGGCTCTCTGGGATTCGCACACACAACCCGATCATATTTTTCCATTCTAGCCTCTTGGACCAAGCAAGGCCTTGTTGTTGGTTTGGCTTCAATCTCCTTAACAGAGACTTATTTATTTATTTATTTTTCTTACTTCCTTAATCTTCATTTTGTTTCACTGTCAAAAATCACACAAAATAGGATCGTCGTTCTTTTGATCTTTCTTTTAATAGAAAAAAAAAAAAAAGGAAAAGAAAAGAAGAAAAGAAAAACACATCAGAGTCTTTTCTAAAACCACTTGATTCTGATTGCACACCTGGACCTAAAAACCTCCCGAGTTTGTTTATTTTAAGACTCAAAAGACAATTAAAATAATTCAATTTGTTGGGCAAGAGTCCGTTTATCTTTCTTTATGCCCCCACCCGTTTGTTTTATTCCAAGTCTTTTCTCCTCTCAAAAAGCAACATTTGTTTGGTTGGCGACTATTGACTTTAACCTATAATAAAACTTAATTTGCAAAACTTAAGACCATTGAATATCTACTCGGAGCGTTTCTAAATTACGTTTAATTGTATTAGCTTTTTTCTTAAAATGCTATAAATATTCATTAAAAAAGAGAGAAGGAATATTTTTCAAGTCCAATCAATATTGAAGCATATTTTATAACAGTTTTGGACAAAGAAAAGCTTTATATTAGAAAGAGAAAGAGAAGGAATTCAATCTTATATAGAAGCATTAACACTTTCAGAAAGTTTATCACTCAGTTCAAAAATTTTTAATCACTTAAAGAAAGTCTTAAATGAATGGAATAAAATTATAATAAATATGGTAGAGGAGTTAAATGATAATAATAATAATATAATAAATACAAAGGCAAACGCTTAATAAAAACAAACTTTTTTCATTATAAACGGAATGGAAAAAAAGGAAAAAAATATGTAAAATTTTTTTAAATTATATATCGAAACTTTTTCATTTTAAATAGTCTCTTATTGTTCATAAAATGATCCGACAAATAGGTGGAAGATCTACGTGGTTATTAGTATTTCGGCGAAATTGAACAGTGTGAACTTGAAAACAGGAGCTCCTATCTGGCGTGAATTATAATTAAAATTGGGAAAATTTTGATCTGTGTGGCAGTTATTTTAATTTCATATATGCATGAATATTTAAAACTTTAATGTATACACGAAGGTGCATAGCGCTCAAATGTAGATTATATTTAAATATATGGCTTCTGATTAATAAATGTAAGTATAATGATCATGAAACTTTATATATACTATCCTATATAATGTATATTTATGTATGTTTAATAGAGCATGAAATTTTAAATTTTGAATTACTGGTCTGTGAATTACAAAACCTTGACTTCTGCAGCTCCATTTAAATAGTACTTCAGTATTGAGAATATGGAATGGGCGGGCGAAAGGTTAACAGTCCGTCAATCAATCAGACTGCAATCTGGGGAATCTGCTATGATCAAATTTTTACAAAAACACTAAGGTTGCTCACCCTTGCTGCGAACACTCTCCGTCTCTGGCAACGCTGCAGTCGTCCTCCTTCCCCCTCTCCTGAGAGTTTTGAAGTTATCTTAAATTTATTAAGTCATTTTCTCATATAGGTTGTAGATGCTAGGATCGTCCCCTTAATGGCCCAATTATACTAACCAAATACAATCAATAATTGTCATCATTTTGTTCAACTAATTTAAACTTAATTGTTGGATCAGTGACTATCTATTTCAAATTAAAAAGTTTCGATATATATATTTTATCACTTAATAAAAAAAAAGTTTTAATTTAAAAGTCAATAACTTTTTAAGTAAGTAATATTAGATTGACTGTGAGCATTTGTTCTTCAGGTATAAAACTAAAGCTTTGTTATTACTCCAGAAAAAGGCTAATCTTATTTCTTTAAAATATTTGTAGGGTATGTGTTATGTGAATGTGAGTTGTATATGTGACTAAAGAAGTATGAGTGAATGTTCTGAGCGACTATTGAAATAATTTAAAAAAAGACAACAATTGAAAATTAATTTAAAACAAGACATTGTAACAAAATTAGAATAAATATTGAAACTGAATAATTTATTCTAATATTTATTAATATTTAATAATTGCCCTGTTCCTTGATGCAGAAGGAGAGGTCTCGCTCGCCTTTCCAAAGATCAGTAGTTCGCTTACTGTCCTGAGCGATAAATATATATATTTTATTATATTGGCTACCAATTAATATAAATAAAGGACGGAGTTTAAATGACATGAGATGTCGAAAAAGATAGAAAAAAAAAAAATTAATAATGGATTATATTATATAAATATGTATTTTTTATAGTAAATAAAGCTAATGGGCTAATCATAATAAATGAAAAAAAAAATTCCAAATTAGATTTTAAAAATAAAATTATTTATTTAATAATTATTTTATTAAGACTCATATTAATATATTAATTTTTTTCTCTGTTGTTAATTTAAAAAGAAAGGGTGAATTAAAAACCGCCTCCCTTTTTCTCTCTCATCTTGGAAACTCTATTAACGAAGTGTATTCTTTTCTTTACTTTTCTGATTCTTAAAGTAAGAAATCTTCAAGAATCTCTAATCCCAGAAAAATGAAATCAGAGTGAAAAGAAAAGAAAGAGAGGAAGGAAGAAAAAAAATTGAGACTAAGAAAAAAAAAATCCTACGTTCTTATTAAAATAGAAACAAAGCCCTGTTAATGTGTTTATTTTTTACAAGAAAAGAAATGTTTGATTTCCAGAGACCATAATAAGCTGATTCCTTCACAATAGTGAATCAGAATACAAATACTTTGGTTAAATTAAAAAATTAATTTAAAAAATAGAGGTCAGCAATCAAGTTGTGAAAATAACTCTTAGGACAAGTGTTATATATGAATAGAATATCTTATTTTTCTATAAGATATCTTATATCTATATCATTAACAGCTACGTCCTGCCACAATACTTTATTTCATCACATGTTGCGGAGTTCAGAGGGCGGTAATTTCGCCACTGATAACATCTCTAATCTATTTACCCCTGCACTTTTAAAAACTTTAAATCCAAAATATTGGATACTGCAAATAATTGTAAACCCACCACTAGAATTAAACAACAATATTATAAGAAGAGCTCTGGAAATGGAAGAACTTGGAGAACAACTTCATGAAATTCAAACAAGATAATCCAAACCAATTATTAAATAATATTCAAAAAAAATTTTCTTTTTATTCTGATTTATTTTTAATGTTTTTGAATATGTTTTAAATTTTCACTAAATTAGTGGAGGTTTTTAAAAAATTTTAGGTAAAAAATATTTAGGAGGGGGATTCCATCTGATGATAGTCACTAAAGAGAGTTCTTTGTATGTTTTATAATAATTTTAAATAAGGGATAAAGTAAAATACTTCAAACTTTTTTCCATAAGTTGCGTTTTTAACGGCGAACTAAATATATACGAACTAGCCATACAATGAAAAGTTCTTCAAAAAAATTTATTATTATTTCGGACTCTTAGCGATCCAAAATTTGTATTCCGTATTGTCGTCCGGGAAATTTGTGTCGATTTTCAGTAGATGGTATGGGACCATGTCTGAATCTTTCAAAGTAATTGAAAACATATTATTTGTGTACATATTCTTAATTTCAACGAATCTTTAGAAACAAAGTTACTTGAAATAAATTAATTTGTGCCCTTTTGAAGATGGAAGAAAATAAACTCCATTTTATAGTCTTTTTAAATGCTTTTCTATTACCGGAAAGGAAAAACGCCACATGTATTAATTAATATTACTATTATTAGAATTACAAAGTATCGGTATCCAGACAGTAAACCAAAGCCCGCATTAGCTGATTTTTAATATGCAATGGAAACAATTTTCCTTAAATTTTAGAAAATATTAATATCACTTTAGCGCCCGCAGACGTAAACCTCATTTCCCTATTTACGAGTTTAAGGTAAATAACTTAAGTAAACGTTGTGCTATATTATATGTTCTATTTAATTTGTTACACTTTTCCCAGGAATGATTAAATACATATAATATTATATTCCAAAATGGATACATTTTAATAATAACATGATTTCTTCTGATTTTTATTCATCTCTTCGAAGTACCCAAAACTTTCATATCCCGATCTCCCGTGAAAATTTCATATTTATTCGGATTATTATTGCAACCCCTTTATATTTGGAAATTTGAGCCATAATTCTGTTTTGACAAGATATTTATTGACTGCACGTATTTATTTATTTATTTGTAGATTTGTTGTTGGTCAATGTAAATTTAAATTCAGAATAAATTTCCCCAAAATCCGATAAATATAAAATAATATCTTTGATGGTGGTTTTCCCTTTTAAATTTATTCATTTAATACTAGCAAATCCACCTGAGAGACGATATCTCAATTCGATCTTCCGTCAAATTTGAGAAAGTCGATAATTTATTCCCCAGACCCGATTCAGGCGGGAATCTTGACTTTTTTCCTGCCCCGCCCCGAAACGAGTGACATCCTCCATCTTCTTCCTTTTTTTTTTTTTTTTTTTTTTTTTTGAAGTCGTTTGAGATTCCAATTACTTCTCTTTCTGTAGCTCAGGTATCGAAAGGAGGTGTCAGAGACATCTGAGTTGCTCCCTCTCTCTCTCTCTTTCTCTCTCAACTCTTCTTTTCATCCACAACCAAAACGAAACCCTACTAAAATAGAAATCGAAAAATTCAATCCAATCTTTTAAAATTATTAAACGTTTAAGGGGATACCAAAAAATATTATAACTAAGAAAAACAAGGAACAAAAACCCGTCGCCATTTTCAGGAATAATAATGAAACTTTTTACTCAATATTAATAATAATTTCATTAAATCTTCCTGTTATTTTTCAATTAATTAATTTATAACCATAAATCCTTTGATAAATAATGAATTTGAAGTGAGGGATGGCATAGAGCATTTGAAGAGGGCTAGTAGAGAGGTGAAGACCAAAAAAAAACGTGTCAGGAGTGAGCCATTGAGCCCGAAACTGGTGATGGGATTTGGTGTGTGCCAACAGTGCACGATACGCCAGGGGTAACCAATTGATTGAT
This sequence comes from Anisolabis maritima, assembly GCA_010014785.2. Classification (NCBI taxonomy): domain Eukaryota; kingdom Metazoa; phylum Arthropoda; class Insecta; order Dermaptera; family Anisolabididae; genus Anisolabis; species Anisolabis maritima. Next base: position 7,334 of record JAAAKE020116396.1, on the reverse strand, counting down.
TTTTTTTGTTAGAATTGAGGGTTTTTGTCTTTAATTAAAGGCTTTTCCCTCAAAAATAAATAAATAAATAAATAATGAATTTATTAATAAATAAAAAATACTATAAATTTTGGAAATTTTATAAAGATGAAAAGAGGTATAAATATTTTTTACTGACTCGTACGAATGATAGGAAAAGTATTGCAATCGTCCAAAAATTCTATCTCGTATTTTGATTGTTTATGACGTTTTGGACCTGCCAGAGTTCGAAAATACCATTTTTTGAATTATGTCTGTGTGTTTGTTCGTTAACACAATAACTCGAGCACGCTTTAATGTAGAGCAATCAAATTTTACATACGTGCATTACAACAAAATCATTGATCTCTATCAACTTTTGTAACTTGGCCTATTTCAGGTAACCGGAGCGTTTTTCTAAAAATCGTGGTAACTCATATATATATATATATATATATATATGTATATAAAAAGATGTAAGAAAGTCGAGGGAGGCTACTCCCGATTTTGATTTATTTATTTATGTTTCTGTCCTTAACCATTCTGAACTTTATCCTACATTTGTACAATTTTCATTTAGTAAAAAAAAAGTTCATATATATAGTTTACAATCAAAGAAAAATTCAGCTCTTCTTTTTCAATAATTCTCTAGATGATCATTATTTTCTTTTCAGGTTCCTTCTTCAGGATATTTGTGAATATTGCATCCTTGAGTGTAACTAAGTATTCTTTAAAGGGCTCTTTCTATCAGGTTTTCGCATTGAAAAACATTGAATATTCTTCTTTTCTTAATAGTCTGCATTTTCTCTCTTCTATACAGACCAAGAAGGATAAATATTTTATCTTTTTTTTTTTTTTAGATATTTAAAAAAAAACCTTAAATTGAATACCTTCTTTTAAAAAGGGCCAGAGCCCGGTGATGGATGGTTAACACAAATAATTGCCAATTTACTAAAGTATTCTTGAAATAGAATTCAAATATAAACGTGATGTTCACCTTTCACATTTTAGGAAAAATTTATCTCCTTTAAGAAATTTTATTTTATAATAGATGCCTTTTTTGCTAAAGAATAACTTTTAAAAAAGAAGAAGGAAAAAAGTAACAAAAGAGAGAGAGCCACGTTTTTACTAGGTAATTCACGCCTGAAACTATTTCTTCCTTTCTTCTTTATTTGGTTGGAAAATTAAATATGAATTTTAATGTTGAGATTTGCGCTCGTTTTTGAATTATCATAAGAAATAACTTTGACTAGAGATAGTCAGACTTTTTATTATTTTCTAAAAATCATTAGAAAGTTTTTAAGGAATAGTAAATTTTGAAAAATGGAATTTAATCAATATTTAAAATTACATTAAAAAAAATAGTCCAATAGAAATTGAAAGAAGACACTTTCCTAACATTTTGTTTGATTTTTTAAATCTTTTCATGCATTTTAGATCACTTAGACCTAGCTCATATTTATTTAAATTAATTGATAGAAAGCCCCTATCTCTTGGCCGAGAGGTTAGAGTTGATGACATCCTTAATATTGCTAATCTTAAGAGCCAAGAGATGTTCCCGGATCCCAAGCAGAATTTATTTAAAACCAATTGGATACCAATTAAAATGAAATAAATGTGCTTGGATGATCAGTTGTGTCGTAATAATAAATATTTGAAATGTTTAATGTCTATTTGGTGTCAGAGGATGAAAAAAGTGGTAGCAAATGGAATAAATTTTATCCCTTAAAACGGAAATCAAACTTCTGACCTTTAAATCATGAAGCAAGACTACTTTGTTCTAAAAGGTAGGAAATTTTTTTTTAAATTATAACATTTATTCTCTAGCTCCCTTAAAATTTATCTAGAATATCTAGTTACAGATTTAAAAAGAATGAAAATATAAGAAAATTTTCTTATACACTTAGCCCGCCCCCCCCCCCCCCCCCCCCCCCCCCCCCTCCTTTATATAGACCAAATATCCACCCCACCAAAAAAAAAAAAAAAAAAAAAAAACAAACAATA
>JAAAKE020116374.1:3081-15971 GCA_010014785.2 Anisolabis maritima | reverse complement strand
CGATAATCTTAAAAACCAAGAGATGTGTGTCCGGATGAAAATTTATTTAAATCAATTGGATACCAATTGGTGTAAATAATCGATCGATTGTATCGCAAAATATATATTATGTATGGTCCATATGTCTCAGATGCCGAAAAGACAAAAAAAAATCAACTACTAATTTAATTGGCAATCAATTAATATATATCAATTTTTATCTATCTGTTATTTATTAATAATTTATTATTTATTAATAATTTTTTTTAAGATATGTATTAATATAACTTTAATTCATTTCATTGAACTATTTTGGTATTTCAGCTTAGTTCCTCGTTGCTCGTAAATTCAACCCTAATAAAATGCTTAGTCCATCAAAGGTAGGCGAATAATAATAAGACCCTAATGAGGAGCTAGTTGACATGCAGCCGTCACCTTCTGCGTGACCAAACGGACATCTCCTATTCTATAATTCTTCACTGTAGATCCATTGTGATTTATATAATATAAGGCGCCGCAATGCGTGCTCTTTATAGTTTATAGGAAGGAAAAACCGTGTCAGCCCGTTACGAGATTACAATTTTAATTTAATAAATAATTTAAAAATTTTCTATTATAATAAAAATTGAATAATGTATCAATAAGTTGTAGTGGCCTATTCCGAAAAAACAAGCCCCTCCCCTCTTCTGTAGTCTTAAAATATTTTTTAGGATTTTAATAATACAATTTTTATCCTATTTTATTTTAATTTTATTTCTACTGAATGATAAAATTGTCATTTGTCACTTTCCGTTTAGAGTTTCTATTTATCTAATGGAAATTTATAAACAAGATGGAGCAATAATTCCTCGATCAATTTCTATCAAAAAAACCGGGAGTGGCCTCCCCTCGATTTTTTTACATTTAGAGGGAATTTTACTAAATATCTAAATTATATCTGTCTATTTATTTGCTCGTTTGACTGAAAAAGTTATCACAATGTTTTTAGAAAAACGTTTAGGTAAAGTACCACTTTAGACAGACAATAATTCGAAAAATGATATTTTCCGACTCGGGGAAGCCCAAAAGCGTCAAGAACAATCAAAACAACGGACGAGATCGCATAATGGACCATGATAATACTTTTCTATACTACTTATACGAGCACATAAAAATGATAAACTTTTTTTTAATAATTAAATATTATAATTATGCAAATTGTAAGAATGTTGAAATTAAAGGTATAAGGATAAAAAAAAAAGTGTATCAACCTGAGCTCTGGTGACTCAATGTTTTTCTATGAAAAACTTTTGATTTTTTTAAAAAATAATTTCTTCTTAAAGTTGATAAAAATCTGCAAAATTTTATCCCAATACGGTTATTAATTTAGGAAGAATCGGAATAAACGTATAATACACACATATATAGTATATATTGTTTAATTAACCGAAATAGATTAAAACTTATTGTAAAATAATAAAGTTCTTAAATTTAGTATTAAATTCGATAATACTGCTTAAAATAAATGGCTAATTACGATGATTATCATTTTAGTAAAATATTTGTTTAACTACTAATTTTAGGTTTATCTGTATCTTGGATGAAGATCTCCAAGAGATATTCGGCCTTAATCTGGTAATTCAATAGGATTAGGATTTTGAATGCTAATTCACCTGGCTATCAGTTTTATATGAGAATTTCTTTGCATAAAAGGAGTGCATTTTAGTTATTTATTTGGCAGCTTGCTCTAATATTCACACCCATAATGAATAACCGGGGGCTGAGCCTGAAGGGCAAGGCGTGGTTGGTGGTAGGGTTTGACTCTACAACCCGAACACATGTTCCTGTAGGTCAATATGCGATTATCATCTGCCGACATCAATTTGTAAGACGAATTATATCGTCAGAGGAAAAATAATATAATTATAATCATTAAAGGAATATAATTATTATTTTTATTCATTTTTTTTAAATTATTATATAGGTATTATTATAACTTCACTCGGGATTTTTGTCCCTTGTGATTTGATAGAAAAGGGTGGGTGGCTAACTGTGACCTTTAGAAGATCATCAAACAGAAAATAAATTTTTTTTTTTAATGAAAAAGTTATTTTTAGAATTAAAAAAAAAAAAATAATAATAATAAAAAAACTATTTACTTATATATTAACAGATCTTGACAATCTTGGATGAAAGTTTTTGCTCTGATGAAACTCCTATATATTTCCAGTTTTTACTTATTATTATTGATTTTTTTTTGTTTTACAAATTTATTCGTTTTTATTTTCATACAAAACCAACAGGGGATATACTATATGTACCTGTTCGAGATATCAACGAAACCACACTAATTTAGGCCCCTAAATCCAACAAATAACATATCTTTCATACTCGTTTGACTGGGTATGTGTCTAGACATGATTACAACCAAACGACTTGACGTATTGAAACAAAACTTTTTCTATAAGCTTTTGTTTAAAAACCAAAGACAACTTTAAGTTTTGATAAAAATAGATCAGCCGTAATTTTTAGGGAAAAATCAAATACCTTATATAAAAAGAGGAGTAAGCAGCCAAAAGATGAGCCTCTTCTACATAAAAATTCTCAATTTTTTGAAACATTTCGACTTTAATGAAATAAGGCCATCAGTCAAGTAAGAGCTGGAAAAATATTACGTTATTTTAATATGAAAATGTCAATAAAAATAAAATATATTAAATATAATATAAATATCTTAGAGTGTAAATTGTAAATAAACTTGACAACTCTATATATACTTACATTATATTAATTTTAAAATATTTATTTAGCCTCAACGAATTTTAGTTTTTACTTTCTTTTATTATTTACATAGCTTTAGCTGCTGCTTATTCCTCCTCCTCCTGACTTTATACATTAATTGACACCGCCATGTCTTATACAAAATTATTCTAATCGTCATTTTTTTGTTTGGAAAAATTTTTTTATATCTTTTATTTTTTGGGAGATTCTAATTAGAAGACCCTTTGAGAAAGCTTTAGCTTATTTGAGGAGACCACTTCACACGAAATCATAATTTGCTCAGAGCTCAAAATATCTTCAATCATTTGATGTTAATTGACTGAAAATGGAGGTGACTTCGATTTCTCGCAATTAAAAATTAATTGATAAATATTTTTTTTTTCTTTCTATTCAAGACTATTAAAAAAGAAATTTTTGACAATCATCCCCTAAAAAGACTTATAAATCAGAAATCTAATTTCGTATTCTAATTAAACGATATCGTTAGGGTTTATTTTAAGATGAAAAATAAAATTCCAAACAAAAAAAAAATTTTTTTTGATCAAGGATAAAAATAGATGTGCTTGAAGTGGTATGGAAGAATGGACCTTCCTGAAAGTATTTAGGAAAAAAATCTGGAATACGGGACAGATTGAAATTCCACGAAATAAATGGATCGTAAAGTTTCGACCCGCTATTTAAGGGCTTGGCAGTTTAGAGAAGGACAGACATGATAGATGAGATCGACTTGCTTTCTACAGAAAAATGAAGAAATTCTAAGGGAATCCATCAATAATCACTAGAAAAAAAAAAATTTAATTTTCTTGCTTATGCTTTCAATGTGTTTAGTATTCATAGAATTGATTTATTTTTTTGTTTTTTTTTTTTAAATAAATATATTTACAATATTGATCAATTTGGAAATTGTATTAATTTAAAAATTATGTGCGCGCTGTCTTAACGCCCTTATGATCTGAAGGTATTTATTTATACTTAGAAAAAATCGCCACAAAACCAGAATAAATATTCAGGGATTTGTTTGGATTTACTGAGATCTTTAAGTTATCGTGTTCTGGCCACATCATCTTCAATGAATTAGCTACTCATCACATTGAGTAGGCAATACAGTGCGCTTGATATAGTTGGGTTGGGCTGGAAAGAGAAATAAGCAAACAATGGAGGATGGATGGCAGCAACTTTTTTATTTCCTTTTTTTTTTTATTGGCATATATCAACAGTTGGCTTCGAACCTTCATTAAACCCACCCAAACACACGGGCGGACATGACAATGCTCTGTCGCGGCCGAACCCTTAACATAAAATCAAAAACTTTGTTTCTATCTCCTTATCTTGTTTTCCATCTATTCTACACTGCTAATATTATACAGCCGGTCACTTCCACAAAATAAGATTAAGTCATCGTGGGTTGAATAAATTAGTTCATGTTTGGTTGATGGAAGGGAGGTAACAGGACCGGATTTACACAAGCCAAAGGCCAAATTATATAATTCTGCGCCCCTTCTCCCTTAAAAAATTAATTTATAGTTCCATTTAATATATATATAGTTTATTTTTGAAACATAAGCCCTTAATACAATCTCTATTGATTTTTTAAACCTTAATCTTTGGACCACATTATATTTTTAAACACTACTTATAAAATTACATAATATTAACAAGTATAAAAAACTTCAGAGCTCCACTAGAGCGGGGTGGCCACGCTTCTATGGTCAATAGATAATTTAGAGAGAGATTTAACAAGTGTATGGAGACCTCTCAAGAGCGGGTCTGGAGGAATTAATCGAAAAATCTATTAGTGAGTTGGTCATTCGTGTTGCCTATCTTCCAGCAACCAAAAACGAACGAATTTATGCACCCCCATGGTAGCTTTCTTGAAATAAGAATTCAGGCGGATAATTAAGGAGATATAGTGACGATTATTGTCATTTTTATATCTCTCTGATCAAGAGTATTTGGGAAAATAAATATAGAAAAAGGTTAGGCTCAAAGAAATGGAATAATTTATTTATCTTTTAGTATAAAAAATAATTCCAACCAGAAGGAGGAAAGCTGAAGTAAATATCCTTTGTCTCTAAATGGCCTCACGGATTCCAATTCTAAATTTCAATCTTCTTAATTGCTAAATATTTTCTTTTCTTCGTTTTATTCTCTGAGCAATTTATACTAGAATTAATATGAAAATTGGATTTTTCAATTTTGTATTTTTATTTCTTTTCCAATTAAAGGAGATCAAAAGGATCGTTTCTTTTAATGACGGTTTATAGTTGATTTTTTTTTTTATAAAACTAGAGAAATCTTTTTAATTTTTAGTCATTTGTATTTTTATTTGCATCTTTGAAATTAAAATTTAATCAAAGAGAATTAAAAAAAAAAAAAATATGAAATTTCATTTAGAATAAATAATAACAATTTTATACTTTTCTGAAATTATTATTAGAGAATGTACGCCAATATTATTATAAAAGTCCTATATATGTAAGTATATTTAAATTCAAATCTTTATACTCTGGGGGATTGGAATTTCACACTCATTGAGAATTTTTTTTTTTACTTTATTCAATTCTGGTAATCTTTTATTATTCTCTCTCTCTCTCTTTGTTATTTAATAAAAATATTTTCCTTTGAAATTTTAACATTTTTATTTTGTTCTGAACTTATTTATTCCTGATAAAGATATTTGTGAGTTATATGCATGATTTTATGATATATAAAATATTAATATATGTAAGTTTGCGATTGGTGGGATCAGGTTGTTGGCTTGACAGGAATCTTCAAACTTACTTTGCATCAAATATATTAAAAAGTAATTACTGATTAATGAAAGCGGGAATATCGCTGAACAGTCAGGTGGCAAAAAAATTTATATTTTATTGCCTACATTTCAAGCACACTTCATGCTCATTCTCAGAGGTAACAAAATTGTTCTAAGAATACAGATGCACGGTTTTTTTTATCATGTATCCTCCTCATGAGGCAGGAAAAATAAATAAGACAAATTATTATTTTTTTTTTTATTGTTGACGTTTCGTACACAAATCCTACCCTTTCTTAGAACAATTAAATGTTCACAATGAGATGGGCGGCTGTACACATATCACCAATTAAATGTTAATTAATACCTATGAAGCTCTTGACCAATAAATAAATATAAAAAAATAAGTGTGTTTGCCCTTTCCTTGCAGAGGTACCAAAAATCAGTGGTTCGCTTCTCGTCCTAAGTGACAAAAACTAACTTATATTGGCTGCCAATTAATGTAAATAAATAAGTAATGGAGTCTAAATGGCCTCGGATGCCAAAAATTTTTGTAACATAATTGTGTTTTTGGCAATTAATAATACTAAAAATGTTATTAATATACAATAATACAACGTTTCGGCCACTATTTGTGAAGTCATCAGGTAGATGCATTCAATTTGACAAGTAAACACCTACGTTTCTGTACTTTGTTGGTCCATCAAAGCTGGGATTGCATCACTAATTGAATGAAATGATTGTTTATATTGAACCTTGTCCCACTCAAGAACCGAATCGCCAGTCGACTGTTGCTATAAAAAATTTTCAAATCATTCGCCAATTTTAATTTGTTTTGATATTAATCGAGAAAATATTTCATCTCTCGCTTCTTTCTTAACTTAACATGTTTTGATTTTAAAATGAGAAATTTCTTATAAGAAAAACAAGATTTATTATTAATAACAACCCTTCTCGTTCTTTCGATTTACGGTTTTCTAGTAATTTCGGTTTTTCGATTGGACTCTCACATTCGGCTGATTTATTATTTTGAAGACCTTGGCTTTCTCAATCCTGATTTTCGAATTGCATTTCGATTGCCCCCTCGGGGCACCAAAATGGATTCCTCATTTTAAGAGAAAAATCTTTACTAAACTTTTTTGATTTGAAATTGGAATCCTCTTTTATTTTTGTTTGTTTGTCTCTAGAAAAGAATATTTTAATAATAGGCCTACAGCTAACTTTTTTATATTTTGATCTTTACGCTTTTACATATTTCAATATCCAAAATATTATTCTTTCTTTCAACATAATGACAATTATATCATTTATTTATTTTTATTTTTCTTATATAATAAAGAGCACTTTTAAACAAAGTCATCCGATACGGATGACCATTTCACATATAATATTTGTATTACTGATAAAAATTATTTTTCTCATTTATTTCGTATATAATAATGAGGTCATTCAAATAACGAGGTTTTGTCTTATTTATTATTATTTATATCTACTTTTATCACATCTCTACCCAGTGGCGTATGGGAAAGGCCTGAAGGAGGCTGCCCCCCCCCCCCCCCCGAAAAAATTAAAAAAAAACAGAAAATTACATTAAAAACAAGAAAAAAAGTACAATTAATTTAAAAAGATTTTTAATCCGAACCATTTAAATATAATAATAATAAATATAAAAAACTTTATGAAATGTCCATAATAATGATTTCCCTATTTTCTTTTGTTGAGTTTATTACTAGATAGAGAAAATTTACAAAAACCAATTTTTTTAGCCTTTTTGGCATCTGAGGTCATATAGACATGAAAAGATATATAATATATATATATATATTTATGATACAAATTGTCCAGGTATATTTATTTACATCAATTGGATTCCATTTGAAACTTCATCCTTAAAGAACAAAAAGAGAAGAATATGAAAAGAAAGTAATTAAAAAGGCTTTGGACAAGCGTGGCAACATTGGTTAATAAATTTTTCATTAGGGACTTTAATGAAGTCTTCCAATTTCTTCATTTCTAGTCCAACATCTGAAGATGAGATTATTAATGCAAGTCGGAGGAAAAGCTGTCCTTAACAGTTTAGATTGAGTCTCTCCAAGTTTATTCAATTTATTGACGAGATAGGCGATATCTAGGAGGGTTCAAACTTTTTTGAGAATGATATAACTATCTTTAGAATATTATTATCCGAAAATGTTTGCCATGGCAGGCTGCTGATTGACTATTGAGTGTCGCATCATGATTGCACCGCAATCATAGGCTGCAAGCAGAGTTTGATTTTTATTTCTAAAAGTGAAGTTAGATTAACTAATAAAAAAAAAAGTAAAATATATCGAAAACTGTTTTTAAAACGAAATAAAAATTTCAATCAAGAAACTAATTAAAGATGTCGATAAAATTTATTTTCATTTTTTCTTAGTGAAAACAGGTGAGATTAGCTAAATGAAGTTTCAAATCACATTTCACCATCATTAGAATGAATCAGAATTTATATTTAAGGAAAGACTTTCTTTCACAATTAGTTCCAGGAAACTGATAAGAGACTCAAATAGCGAGATAAATTATAAAAAAAACAGTCATGATTCATCTAAATGTCATTTGGAAGGTAATTGAGATGCGGAAATGAAGTCTTGACGATGAATAAACACGGGAATTTTTTTTTTAATGGCCGTTAACAACTCCCTGAAATCTATATTACAGATTTAGAGGGACTTGCTTGACTGTTCATTAAAATCAGAGTTGCCGAGTTGTAGTGATAATCTCTTTTTCCCGAGAAAAGATAAAAGTAAAATGATGATAGAGTCTAGATAAAATTGATCTACCTTATTGATAATTTATATACAGTAGAATTTCGGGGATAGGGGTCGTCAGAATATTTAAATACAAATAAAAACCAGAAAATTCTGAAAAAATAAAAAATAAATAAAAAAGTAAAGTTATAAAAAAATGGTATTACAACAACTTTAATGAAACATATACTCGTATAAAAAGCTGGGTTCTTTGCATATGGATAATCGAGTTTTTACTGTTACTGGTGTGTATGGGTCGATTTTTATTGATATTAAATTTCTGACCCCTCTTAGGGCTTTTATAACTTCGAAGAAATTTTTACCTATAGTAAGGTTTATATATCCTAATAAACTTTTATAATATCTAAACAAGTAAAATGAAAAATTCAAAAATAAATGCCGACTTCTTGAAAACACATTTTGTTAATTGTTACGTTATCGCTTTTAACTTTATATTATGTTGTTGTCCTCCCCTCTCATCTCTCCCCGAGAGGTTAAAGATATTGACATATTGATAACCTTCTCCATTTATGTTCTCTCTAAATTAAAAAAAAAAACTATAAATTATAATTATTATAATAGAAAAGAATAGATAATAATAATAATAATAATAATAATAGACTCTTGAAAGAGGTATAAAAGGGTTCAATAAATTAAATTAAAATAATTAAAATTTTTTTTGACAAATAAATTCTTTGATATTATTAAATATTAATGAGGATTTTTCTGAATTTTCAATCAAAAATGCATAGACTTTTTTTACATCTACATTTCCTGATTTTTGAAAATTTAAAGAATGATAATTTCGCTATCTTTCATTTTTAATGATTTATTTTATATTAAGGATAATTGTTAATCTTAGAAACCAAATTTAGATTAGTGTTTTTTAACCGGAAGAGTTTGTCGGAAAAATTAGCACTGCAAAAGGAAATGAAAACCTCTGGATCCTTGGGAAAATATTACCCAGATAAACTAAGCAAAACATGCAAATTTTAAAATCTGGAAATTGATTGAAGATAAAAATTTTTATTATAGACCTATCGGGTATAAGAAGAGGAAAATGATCTTTTTCTTATTTGCTCGCAGAAAAAAAGTCTTTATTACATTATTTTTTACTCGTAAACTTCTGCGATTGTATTGTATTTATTTAAAACACCATTATAATTTAATTCCTCATTTGATTTTTTTTTAATTTTCTCCCAAACAACAACAGCAAACACTTTTTCTTTCCTTCTTTCTCTGTGTTTTTTTTTTCTCTTTAATCTCTCTCAATTTAAAACGTGATCAAAATATAAATCTTAGAAAGAAAGTAAAAAATAAAACGACACGAGGTGGGAACAATTTTATCCGGGAATTTGACTCTCTCTTCCACCAGGGCAAAAATTGTATGCAAGCAAGGTGGGTTTGTCTATGTTCCCCGAACTAGAGACTAGGGATCAGGGAGAGATCCATGTGCGGACCATCTGCAAGGGCGGAGGGCTGCATGCAGGGCATGTGCGTGACTTAATGACCCGGTCCATGAATCAAGCCCTTGGCCCTTCGATACTCACGTGAGCGATTCGCTCCCTCCGTCACCACGCCTTAATTATATTCAGGTGTCAGCGGGATTCATTGGAGCCATCAAGCCAGCTGCACGAGTCGCGGCCTTTGTTTGATTAAAACACCCTCTCGCTCCCCTAAAGCCACCCACCCATTCATACAAATGATAACTGACGAAACGTGCTCTCAAATCATCTCGTTAATATGGAATCACAAGAATGTTTATTAGCACATTTCTAAATTTACATTTTAAAACTGTTTAAAAATATTCCTAAATAAATATCTTGTTCGAGTAATAGGGAGTTATAAATGAACCATTACAAAAAAAGTAGCACCTGAATACGAATTGAATAAGCAATAGGATTTTTAGTGTAACGGTTCCACTTCCGACTTAACGTCAAATTCATCACTTCCTCCTTTTGATCCCAGATCGTTGAAATAATTATAACTATCAGAAAAAATCAATGACAGGCTCTCTAATTAGAAAGCTCAGAAAAAAATAAAAAATATTTTTAAATTTGATAATATATTATTTACAGTTGAAAAAGATCCAGGAACGCTTCACCATTTATTAATAATAAAACTAACTTCTATTTAGATCTTATTCATATTACTTCATTATTTGATATTTTTAATGAGGACTGATATAAAATTTCGTGGTATAACAACCCCTCGCCCCAACAAGTTCAGATTAATATATTTGAATTGAATAAATATCTGGGTATGACGATTGCTTCGGATCTTTCCTGGAATGACTATATTTCTCCGGTCGTCACATATGCTGCTAGGAAGCTTCTTTTCCGTTTCAGAATCAAAGATTAGGACTAGAAGACCATGTCGAATGGGCTAATTATTTAATTAAGGACCCTTTATATAAGGTGCATACATGAAATGTTAAAAATGTTTAAAATACAATTCTGGATCGATCACGTTTTTTCTCTATATTTTTATTTAGTTTTAGAATTATGAAACCATCCATTTCAAGTGGTTTAGGGCAAAGTCCTTATGACCATACGATAGCTACACACAATTCTATTCTAATTCTATAGGCCTTTATCTAAATTAAGTAAATACAATATGTGTTAATTCATATTAAAGAATAGAATATTCAGAACAATTTGGAAGTATTTTCTTTGTTTGAAAATTGATAAACTTAAACAAAGTTGAGAACATTTTTCTTGAACTGATAAAATGTTGAAAAATTGCCCTCTCAACTTTGTCATAAATTAAAAGGGACCAGAAAAGATCGACGTTTTATTTTACACTCTGAAAATAAGCAGAGTTTTGTTTTCTTTTTTTTCCCCCCTTCCCACTTCTAAATAACCACAACTTTCCAAGACGGAATTCTCAAACGTGACTTTGACGCTATTCATGGAGTTGTTAAAAGGCGAAATTTCAAGTTCGTGCTTAATCCCATATTTTCACAAATGCTGTTTTATTTTGTTTACCTCAGATCAGAAATTAAGCCTTGAAAACATTACTTTTGACTTTTAGGAAATTATTTTAAAACATTAACAAAATTAATGTATTTTGTCTATTAAATTGGTTCCTTTGTTTTTGTTTAAAAAAAAAAGAAGGGAAGAGGCTTAAACTTGCACGGAAAAATTCTTTCATCCCTCCTGAAACCAGAGAGTCTAAAGGGTAGAAAGTGCAAAGGGCTGGTTAACACATTAGTCTGGGGCCAACAAAGCCTAAGGCACTCCCCTTTTTGGGAATCCTCTCACTAAGAAAAAAATAAATATTTTCATACTTAAATGAACATAAATAAAAGAAATCACGTTTTATTCTTACCCTTCTTTTAATTAGACTCCATTATATTTTATTGTGAAATGAAAATGTACAGGAGAATTCAATAAAGAAAAAAATTTAATCAGAAATCTTAAATTCTGTAACAAATTCAACAATGCTAATTGAACTGACTGTTATTTAATACATCTATCATTGATATGTTAGAAAAAATAAGTCGCGAGGTTATTGATACATTTATCATTTTAAAAGGATGTGGGGTTGGCACTCCAGATCAACCATATAAAATTTATTTAAACCAATTAGTTAAAAGACATTTGGTTCGAAAATAATATCTTAAATTCGTATATTAATATAATTAAATTGTTTAACAACATAGCCTTGATGTCGAAAATAATTAAAAAAGTACTATTTATATTTCTATTGATCGCTTTTCTTAAAAAACCACTTGGTTTTAATTCATTAGTTATTGGTTCATTTATCTCGATCAATTCTCCATCTCTTAATGAGTTTATTTTAATGTTAGGAAACTGAACGAATTTCTAGAAAATATTTTTACTTTCTCTTATGAAATATGCACTAAGAGGAAAGTATGGAGATTACAAAAAAAATGTGAAATAAGTTCTGAGCATTTCCTCCTCTACCCCGCTCATGTCTTTGTTCTATCTCCCTTCTTCGTCTTCTCATGTGTCTGTCCTATCGAGCTTTTCTCTACTTACATTTTCTTTTGGTTGCTTCCTCACATGCTCAATTGAAGCAATGAAATAGAATTTTTTTTCATATTTAGGATATTTATTCTATTTCATTTTGATTAAAGATTTTGAAACAGGCTTGTATCTAAGGGTAAGGCTCATGGGCCCCTCCGAAATGGTCAAATAAATTTATATATACCTTATTTACCAGAGATTTCATGCAATTAATCTGCCACTTAGCAAATTTAAATATTTTTCTGGATATGTGTCCGTGTTGAAAATTATTGGAGTATTTTTCTGAATTTCATATATCTTAGATAGCCAAAGGTTTTACAGATTGAAAGTCTTGTTTTAATTTTCAATGCTATCATGGCCCAGGCCAGGAGTTCAAACTCTCCTTGCTCAAAAAAAAAAGAAAAAAAAAATTAACGATGATCATCCAATCAATCCAATTGATTTAAATATTTTTTCAAAGGACTGCCTGGGGCTTTTAAGGTTATCAATGTTGGGAATGTCAATCTCTTTAACCTCTCGTCCACATGAATGGGGGGGGGGGTGGCACCCGGTTTTTAAAAAGAAACAATTTAAAAAAATTAGTTTTTTGTTGTTTTTTGGCAATTCAGTTGGTATAGATTT
>JAAAKE020116363.1:0-15971 GCA_010014785.2 Anisolabis maritima | reverse complement strand
AAATGGTGTCACTAATAAAAGCCCTTTTAAAATGGATGTATTTTAACCAAAAATTTTATATATATTTATGATACAATGAAAGTGAGTTTTCTGTTTTTTCATAAGAATTCATCAACAAATAAGAGATTTATACGCAAAACAATTTTAAGATTTCAATTGAAAGATGCAAGGCCAGACGATCTATATATACGTACCTTGCCCTGATCTCGTTTCGAAATTAAAAATCTGTTTCTCTCCAGAAATTTTTTATTGTAATTTTTTTTTTTAATTTATATCAGGTATCTGGTTGGTGGGCTAAATTCCCAATCATACAAAAATCTTTTTTAAAGTTTACAATTTTGAATATAGTATTTATAAATATATAAAATATAATCTAACAATAATAAATAAATATTTTGTACAGATAAATTAGAATAAGGTAATGAAACTATTGATTAAAATACGATCAGATATACTACTAGGCTATATCTTTATTTTTTAAGTTGTGCAGAATTCTCTGATGAATTTGATTAGATTTTCTGTTGGGTGTGGTAGGATATTTCTGTAAGTTGGTTGTGATTCTATTTCTTTTTTTATTTTATGTCAGAGTTTAAAGAGGATGCCTTTATAAATCGAACAATTCATAATATAGTGTTTGGGAGTGAATTCATAATATGTTTACTGAAACATAAAATGTTTGCTGAACAGAGGCATTATTAATTAAATTTTCCTTATTATTAGAAATTTTATATACTCTTCTTTAAATAAGATTAATAGTATATTTTTTATATTTTTATAAATATTTTTTTCAAAATACACCCTTTCAAAGAAACATTATATCAAAAAGTGGTTATAACGTTATATTAAAAAAGATTATTGTATATATATTTTACATTTAAATATCATATTCCCGGTCTTATGGATAATAATAAAGTTTGTTTTTTTTGCATCTGAGGCCATATAGACCTTTAAGTGATATATAATATACAAGATTAGGGCACCTATACATTATCCAAGTATATTTTTTTATATCAATTGATTTATAATCCAGTATTTTCTCCCAGCTTCCAAAGCTTTAGCTTGTGCGGATCGCTCCTTTTATTGGCACCCAACAAAGATCATTATTTTCTTAATATTATAATTTCATAATTTAAAAAAAAATTATTTTTAATTAAAATAGCCTCAGGATTCTCCTCAAAAACCCCTTTAAAATCAACCAATGCTTATTTTTGTTTAAATTATTTCTTAATTAAGTACTTTTAATTTTTATATTTATTAACTTAAAAAGATCCGTTTGAATATTCATCTTAGAAGAGAAGTAGATAATCAATGGACAGAATTATTCAAGTACAAAATCATTTAGACCAACGATATTCCCTTTTCTTTGGAATCTGTCAACTCTATTCGTTTATTCAGACCAAATGGGCTTTATTTATACATCTCTAGTAAAATCTCCCTTAAGATGCCTCAATCGAAACAAAAAGATCTAATTATCTTTAAAATACAATCAAAGTTTTTTCAATTTGTCTTCAAATAAATGATAAATAAAAATTTCAAATTTTTTGAATTTATTTAGACGCTGAGTCAAAAGGGGTTAGAGGAGAATATAAACCTCAGGTAAGGACTTAAGGACTTATTAAAAATGGTTAGGTTCATTAGGTTGTCCAGAAGTGAATGAAAGCATATTCCTAGCGCTATCTAGAGCTTTTTAGTTTTAACCATGATCTTAATATACCCGAAACTATAAGCTCCAGAGGCATGGATATTGATTTGTCTTTGTAAACAATATAATAAGTCTATGAATTAATTTTTAAAATTTTCTTTGCCTGAATTGGGGTGGGGGGGAGGGGCTATTTACGAAATTTTAAAAATTAAATATGGAACCATATGAGCTAGAATGTTGAAATTTTCTATTATAATTTGATATAAATAGAAAAAATGAAATCAATGCCTATATCATGGCTTGGAAGCCCCAAAAATAGGGGTCATAAAATATCCACGTTATGAGAACGGGCACTCCCTAATCAAGCATCTTGGTAAATTATGGTAATGAAATCAAAAAACTCTCCAGAAGTTTCGAATATCTTAAAAATCTCATACGAAACAAGAGAATTAGATGAGAGTTATAAAAATGAAAATTTCTGTGCATTTGACAGCCGAGCGAAGCCTTTCAGTCTTGAAGTTCTGGTTTGGCCTCTCACGGTGATAGAAAATCAGCTATCGAAAGTCTACTTCTAAAATTCATGGTTTTAATAACTTCAATAAATTTGATATAAAGTTGTGTATGTGCGGGTGTTAGTATTCAAGATATTTATTTTTTGATGAAGAATAAGAAATTTCTAATAAGAAATAACAAGATATAATTTGAATGTGAAGAAACGACAACGGAAGAGAAGACAAGGAAGGAATATTTCGCTTCGTTCGTCTGTCATCTTATGTATTTAATTATAAAACTAATGAAGGATAATTTCGAGTGATTATTTGATTTGAATAACTCCGATCTCTCTAATCTATTTCAATTTGAATTATATATTATTATCACATCAAATTATAAACATGTATTTTTTAGAGAATAGGTAAAGAAAGATCTTCATGATCTCAGAGCCACTGGTTCGCTTACAGTTCTAATTAAATAAAATTAGAGCTCTGTCCTTTGGTGCAGAGGTCTCGTCTTATGTAGCAAAGGACAATGGTTCGCTTCACTGTCTGAGCGACAAAAATTTATTTAAATTATATTGGCTTACTAATTGTTTTAAATAAATAAGGACGGAGTCTGGCTCAAATGCCGAAGTCTTAAAGAAAAATTCAAAGGGTACTATTTGATTTAAATAAAGATGAACTTATATTTATTTTTGTGTGGAACTGGTACTGTAATAAATTATATTAGTTGATTTTTCTTCTCTTCTAAATGAAACCATTTAGACTAAAGTGAAGTTTTAACTTAAAAATAAAAAAAAATTAATATATCTCCTCAACTATTTACTTGAACGAAAAAATATCCATATATAAAATTGCTCCATTAAAATTTTGAAAAAGTGATTATACCTTTTATCCCTTAAGGCATCGTTTCCTAACCTTTTATTTTGCACCCATAAAAATTTATTAATGAACCTACACATCCCCTAATAGTTTTAATAACATTTTTTAAAATTTGATTGAAAAATGCCAGAACTTAATAATTATTAATTAGAATCACTTTTCTTGCACTCCCGAATGTGCGAGCACCCCGGGTGGGTATTGTAATTAGTAGACGATAATTTTAAGATTAAAGGAGAGATATAAAAAATTCAATTGTTCTTTAGCTATTTATAAAAAAATAAGGTAGATAATATATATGTAATATTTAACTTTTTTAAATTTTGTTAAAAATAAAAGAAAATATATTAATAATAAACTTAAAGATTTAATAATTATAATAACTATTATACATATATATATATCCGTTTAGAAGGGAAGATTTTTGATTCTTCAATTTTGTAATATTGTCAGATTTTTTAATATAGATGACAATATATAATAAAGTACACTTTATATAAATATATTCTATAAATATATTTATTGAGAAATAATCCTGAGATATTGAAAGAAAGTAATAGAAGACATATTATTATTTTTTATATCATAAAATTTTAATCTTAATGGGAATGGCAATTTTATTATTATTTTAATTAAAATACATTACAGAGTTGTAAAATGTAGAAATTTCTATAAAGGCTATGCTGTCTTTATTTCATTGTTTGTTTTTTTTAAAATCATATGATTTGAAAGACTCGAAATGAACATTTTATTTCATTTCCCCAAATTCTTCATGACAGTGGAATAATATAATATGAGAGATGGCATGCATATTCCTGGGCATATCAAATTATTCTCGTTGTAGTTGGTATAATAAAAAGTAAAAATGTTTATTGCAAAAATAAATCTTGTAATTTAATAAAAGATGCGGCTCCCGCGTGTTTGTTATAATTAAAAAAAGTTCGCATATAATTCGTTTTAATAAACATTAGAGCTAGTATAAAACGATAATATGTGCAATTATAACAAGCATAAACATTAGTTTAAGGCACTAAGTAAGGAGAGCTAAATATATAATATATAAACTTTAATTAATTTCTACTGCCAAAAATCCACTTTTATCTTAAATTTTTATAATTATTTATAGCTGTTAATAATTTGAATAATAATAATAGGTTAGGGGTTTCCAACCTGTCTTATGAACCCCCTTGGAAAAATATTTTACGGCAGCCATCACATATTCGTATTTGAGTATTTCTCAATACTATGAATTTTCGACGTACAGTTAGAGTTCAAAACAAATTGATATTTTAAATAAATTCCTAACCTTCAAAATGTGGAAGACCAGAAGAATTGGCGGATTTTCAAAATGATCTAAGGTCAAAATAAGGTTGAGAACCCCTGTTACAGGCAATGGAAAATTTTCATTATAAGTGTATAGATACATCTAGGCACCACTAATTAATCCATCATATCTTATTATTACGAATTTTAGTTACAACTCCAATTTTTAAACATCAAAACTTATTTATTTCTTTTATCAATATAAAGATTTCATTTCGAATCTCAAAATGCATTGAAAATAAATAACATTTTCCTTTTTTCTTTTTATTTTAATACATTCTATAAATTATAAATAATCAGTAAATATTGATATAAGGAAAAATACTTTCTTTTCATTTTATAATGACAAATTATACTTGAATATATTATTATTGTTTTCAAATTTATATCTATTATTAGTTTATTTGATTTTTCTAAATTTATTATTTAAGGCAGTATTGGAGCTCCATATAAAAGATCGACTTTATTTTCTTTATTATTTCATATCTTAAAATAAAGAATTAAAGAAAAAGAAATACAAAAATAAATATTCTATTAATATTTAGTTTGTTTATTAATAAATAACTTGAACTCACAAATTTTATAATACTTATTTGAAATTTTTGTTTTATTTAAGAAATAAATTAAGTAATCGAGCATTCAACAGAGCACCTTTTAATAGTATAGTATATTTATTTCACTGGTGAAATTGAAAAATAAACTAAAAAATAAATGATCCAAAAATATCACCCTTTATAACTAGAAATTTATCTATCTAATTCTCAGTACAAATATATCTATCTATCCTATAACAATTACAATCTTCCTAATAGGTCTATTAATAATATATAGTTAAGCGTTTCTATCTCAGTCCAATCAAACCATTTTAAAGAGACAAATTAGAGCTTAATATTAAAAAGAATGATAATGAGAATTTTTAGGAGTTTTCTTTCATATTTAAGGCTCTTTACACTGACAGTCCGATATCTGGAACGTATGCGATTTTTGCAACCAGTATATCCTTTCACACTACACTCAAGTTTTTGCACAGAGATCGTATGCGTCCCAAAGATAGGATCAGAGGCAGTCTGTGTAGGTTTTATATAAAAACAATATATATATATATTTTATATCATTTTGAAAAATATTTTCCATTTATAATTAATTTAGGCATATTTTTATATTTTCTTGAAAATCTAGAGCAGAGGCCCCCAATCCAAATTTACTATATTTGATTTAAAAAAAAAAAAGAAATTTGTCTTTTGTCCATAGTTGGAAGAGTTAAATTTTTTTAAACCTTAGTATAGGTATGAATATTTCTTTAGTACTTTAGAATTGATTCTTCTTAATATATTCTCGTGCATTAAATTGACAAAAAAAATTTGGAGCCCCTCAATTATAAAAATAATTGTAGAATTTAATATAATACCATATTCACCATTTTTTTCAATAGATGATACAATTAAAGTGAAAGTTAATTTTTTTAATTTAACCAACATTTTTATTAAAACTTATTAAAAAAAAAACATGTAAATTTAAAAGTAAATGATTTTTATGGTTTTAAACTTGGGACGGGTTTTCAACTCACAGGCACGAATTAAAGTTCGGTCTTTTAATCTTTTCCTGGGGAGGAATGAGTTCCCACTTTTTTCACTCAAGAAATAATAATCTGGATTTAAACCAACCATTAATAAAAAAAAAAAATTTTTTTAAATAAAAATAGAAATTTTATCTTATAAAGATTCAAAAGTCAAGAAGTTTTAATAAAAAATAGGTTTTACAATATTTCCTTTCACTTTCCCAAAAATGTTAAAATATCTGGTTTTAGAAGACAAAATATAAATATTCCTTTTTAAGAAAAATAAGTTTGAATGAGAAATTTTTTTCATGAATTTTTGTCTTTTACTTTCTTTCTTATTCTTTTAAAAAACTCGTATACAAATGGCAATTTTAATGAAAAAATTCACCTACTCCAAAAATTAACAAGTCGCTCAAAAATTTGTAAAACAATACTTGTATTTAACAAAAAATACTTATGTACTTAAAATAAAATTACCTATGTTAAAAATGGCAAGGGAACTTTAAAGTATTTTTCATATTCTTTAAAATAATACATTCTTTGTTGAAATATTTTTTTTCTCTAGAGTAGGGGATCGACAAACTTAAATCAAATTATCAGAGTATTATAAAATGAACTTGAATTTTATAATTTGCATGTAAATTTGTCAAAAGATAGAACAAAGTTAAAAATGAATTTATAGTTTGATTTTAATTCATAAATTTGAAATTTAGTTCTTTGATTAACTTAATCAAGTATTTTTGTCCCCTTTGTTATCGTGTTAAATAAAACCTTATTTATTATAAATTTTCGATCCATCCTCACACCATTTATTTCATGGTTTAGAGTGAAATTTGTTGGTAAAACAAATGGCCGACACATAATAACATAAATTTACTGTTTCTACCACCCTAAGATCAAAAGTTTTGTTTCAAAAAGATTGCCGACCCCTGTACTAGATTATTTTTTACAATGATTCCGAATGAATTAGATATTTCAAAATATCCGATTAAAATCCACTCTTGAGATCTATTAAAAAAACAAAATTTAAAAATGTCTAATGAAAACTATTTAATGTAATGATAACTTTAAAATTGCAGATCTATATTTATATGATTTTTAAGTAAAATGGTTTAATATAATCAAATGAAATATTTAAAGAAAATGGAATATTTATAATCAGCAAATTTTTTTTTTTAAGTACCATAACTCAATTACTGTTTTTTTTTTTTTAATATTAACTAACTGGTAAGATATCTTATAAAATAAAAAATAAATTTCTCTAACACGAGAAGTGAAAATGAATAAAAATAGACTGTACAGCTGCTAGTTCAATTCGATAAAGAGACGATAGAATGTAATAAGAATTGTGATTTTATTTATAGAATAAAAAAAAAAATACTATTGGCTGTATGATTCAAAATTAAAGCATCCCGTATTTATTATATTATTTATTTTAGCCTATTCACAAAAGTTGAAGTTTTTCTCTCCAAAAGGTGGGAAACCTAGCGACGCCTTTTACGGCTCCGCTGAAGCTTTTTTACTTTTTTACTTTTTTGCTTAACTCCAGATGAGCACAATATATAAATTACTTTTGAAGTTCAACATGATATAAAGATTTTTTTTTATTATAAGGGTGTTTACTATTCTTTCTGAAAAGCCCTGTTCTTATTTAACACTTATATTAAACAATGGACATAAAATTATTTATTAAAAAAAATTGATCAGAAGCTGCAGTCCATTTTTCTAACCATCAATCATCATATAATATTCACTATACATGTATATTTATTTAATCACAAAATAGGGGATTTTGGAAATATTATTATGAAAAGTCTTAGACTAAATTAAATTGAAATGAAGAATAAAAATTTTGTGTGTATAAGGGGCATATAAACACGAACTTTTTATTCTTCACACAATATGGAGGGGTTAATTAATACTTTGAAAAGTAAATGAATAATAATAAATAATTTCCCTATTAAGTTCCTTAAATATAAAATAATTAATATTAATAAGTTAAAATTTTTTTCCGTTTCTTTTAAAATAACAAAACGTTTTTTTTTTTTTCAAACATTTATAATTTATAAGTAACAAGAAGTATTTAGATTATCCTTACAGTATAAACAATTTGAAAAAATAAAATAATGTCAATGATCTAATCGCGAGTATGTGATTGTTGAACAAACAATTAATTTTTTCACTAATAATTGTAAGATAAAATGAATGCAAATTTTATTTAAATAAAAAATTTTGTTGATTAAAAAAAAGAGATATCTATACCTCTGATTCAAATTTAAACCGAACTTAAATGTTAATTTGTTTTATTTTTACAAATAAAAAAATTTTAATGCATTCTCGTAGAAAGAAGAAAGACGCATTTATATAATCATTGCGCAAGAAATGCTAATTTGTTCATTATCATCTTCACTTTTCTGCTGTATCCCATGACCAACGATGACACCTGGGAACCATCCTTACACACCAAAGAGATAATCAACATGTCAGCATTACTTGCAAACATGACTAATAGTCAAGTTCTTTATTCTACTAAACTGCAATAAAAATAGTTATGAACCGTTTGAAAAAAAATTTTTTTCTTTTATAAAATAATATTTGCATATATAATATAATAAAAAAATAAAAATAAATTAAATTTGAATCATAGTAAAAATTTTAAATATCTAAATATTTTGAAATTATTTATTTACTTTTTATTAAAATTGTAATTGTAATTTAAATACACCCTAAATATTATTTTTTTTTTTTTGAATAACCAAAAGATATTTTAAAAACTAACACGAATTATATATTATTTAAGAAGAGGAATATATTATATAGTAAAGAGAATACTAAAAGTTAATTTTAAATTTATGTATAAAATTTTTCTAATAAATACTATCGATGCAAAGTAAATTATAGTAAGAGAGGTATTAATTAGACCATACTATCGGTGTCCATTGCAAGAGGTCCAGATCCCCAAATCTTGCGATTTTTTGTCATTGGAATGAGCGCAATGAGAACTCCAGAAAGGATGATGTTAATGCCCGCTATATAAAATGGTATTTCCCACTGTTCTAAAATATCATAGAGACCACCTAAAACAAATAATTAATATATTTAAAAAAATAAATTATAAAATAAATATTAAGGCTGTGGTCAGATCTCAGATCAGTCCGCGATTTTGTATATTAATTTGAACCGATATTGGTCATTTGTGGCATCATAAGCAGATGTACTATTTATCAGGCCACTCTGTCAAATAAGGATAGATAAAAAACAAAAGTGGTCTAATTTTTATAAATTCTATTTTTTTTTTCTAAATATATAATTCATATTTATTTATTCTAATATTGTTATAATACCTCCTAAAGGTGGTCCAATAAGATTTCCAATTCCTTGGCAAAGTAAAATCAATCCGTATCCTGTTGTGAATCGTTCAATTGGAACAAGTTGTACGAGAATGACCGGGGTAAAAGAGAAAGAACTTGCGAAGAAAAGTCCAAAAAATGCTCCCGAGATGGCTATATAGATAAATTTACTTGCAAAAAAGGCCATTGATAGCGTTGAAAATCCGCACATTATCAAACAGAAGGCATAGGTCTTTGTTACATTCATCCAGGGTCGATCTCCTCCCCAACCAAGAGCCACCTATGAAGAACAAATATCTTAATATTATGGCAACTAAGATGAGAAAGTCATTTATTGATAAGATAATAAAATTAATCTTTTTAAATGCCAAAGTGAAGAGTAAAAATGTCCATGTATCAAAAACAAACCATGTACAAATGTAAAAAAAAAATTAATAAATTGAACCTGAAATGTCTCGATTAAGGCAAAAAAGTAACATGTTTACTTTATAAATTCGGTATATTAAATCAATATTAAAATTTCAAAACGTTAATTAAATTTAATTGAAATTCTCTAACAAAAGAAATACCCACAGCGTAAAAAAATGAGAATAGATGAAAAAGTAAGTTAAAAGAAAAATTCTATTCTCCCCTTTCCTACCACTAAAAATTCTAAATAGTTATTCATTTTTCTAAAAGCTAGATGCATAACAATAAAAAATAAAGAGAGTGTTTACATGAGAATTTTCTCCTTTCTATCAATCATTATTTATTAAATTCATAGCAAAAAATCAAGCTCACCATTCCAAATGTATTTGTGACTCCTATTATAGAAATGATAAGAGACGCATCTTTTTCCGGAAATTTATAATATTTCATGAAATCAGCAATGAAAAAGTATGGTACAATAAACCATATAAAAAGTAAAATTGTTGAAAGAGACATGAGAAGAAAATGAAGCTCCAAAAACATGCTAAAATCTATCATCCCTTTAAAGATCTCCAAAAAATCCGTGTACCATTTCTGAAAACACACAAAATATTATTTGTAATATAAGTTTTATTCTTTAGGATATTTTTATTTTAACTAAAAGTGCGAAAAGAAATCTTTCAAAAGGGTCAATTTATATTATAGTTCTTTTTTGAGAGGTTGAATAATTTTTGTAGTAAGAAGAATTCTGTTGGAATTCGGATCGAAAAATCGGCTAATCCACTATGAGATCTCCTTTCAGTTAACTTATTTTTCTCAATTGCAATTGTATAAAGTGATCTTGTTTTTAAAAGGCCTGTTAATTGAAGATGCTTTTTTCAAATTGCGCATGCGCCAGGCTTATTTGTTGAAACAAACAATACAAGACCACTTCGTGCTTCATTTTCAATTAAAGAAAAGTTAAAGAAACGAAAGAAAAGAATCATTAAATTTTTTTTACTCATATAATAGTCGCTAATATTAAATTTTTTTAAATCACATTATTTGTATAAAGCCATATTTTTGAATATAAATATTTAAATATACTCACGTCTTCGTTTTCTTTAGCAATTGTTGTCATAGAATTACGAAAAATATCTGGACAAGATGAAGCTCGAAGTCGATAAGGGTGAATATTTAAAATAGCTCCACGATACATGACAGAGTTCCTTTTTTGAAAAAGAAATGAAATAATTAAAAAATAACTAGCTGTTTTGCCCTTTTATATTTTTTTGTGATGTTCTATTTTCAAAAGATCTCTCATATTTAAAGACAATATATAAAAAATTTCAAATCTTCAGCTGAACGAAAATGTATTTAAATTTTCATGAAAAACAGAAGGGCGGATACTTCGCTCTCAGTATAGATACACAGAATGATAAAAAAAAAAAACAAGAGTTGTTAAGTCAATGAATTTTTTAATCAAAATGTGAATTTATTTTAAATATTATCTTATTTTAAGTTAAACTCTACTAGCCTATGCAAAAGACGCTTGCTCACAATTCAGATTACCTTTTACAATATTGTTTTTTCAGAAAACTACTTCTTTAGTTTGAAAATAAAAAGCAATTCGATCAACCAAAGGCTGGAAATTCACCTTTTTCTATTATAATAAAATACAAACTCCGATCTAAGTTAAAAATTTACTATATGACAAACTTAATGTATTTATGGTTCTAAAAGAAAGTGCTATCACTTATTAAATCACCAGCCTATAGAAACTTTCCCCCTCCTTAAGAAATATATTTACTTAAATATAATCATCATCTTAAGAACATTATATATTTGGATTTCTTTCTGAGTAAAAAAAAGAATAAAATTTTATTTACCTATGGACTCTAATATTTTTTAAATAATGAGGAGAAGCGGCAGTTGGTCTACAAGTAGAAGTTAATTGTTTTTTAAAATCTCCTTCGTATTTCTCTCCATAAGACATTTGCCTGTGAAGGCTCGGACGTCGTTGACGAGTCGTCACTTGAGTTTGAGGGACAAATCGAGTGTCAGGTGGAGTCGTGACTGGAGAAGCAACAACAGGCATTATTGTTGTTACAGGTGGCTGTGGAACACAGAAGAATACTTTGATGCTCTTGGATATCATTTGGGGAAGAGAGTTGACCTAGTTAGGTATTAGACGTACCTCGCCATTAATTCTGGTATTTTCAGGAACTTTTTTAAGCCGCATAGACATTAAAACAGGAGGCGAACCAGGCGAAGTTACTTGTGAAGGTGGTAGTGGATTATTGGTTATTATAGGCAAAGGTGATATTGGAATTTTCTCCACGTGATCAGAAAGAAGAGAAGCAAGGCGACCGGATTCACTCAGAGAACGACATAATAATAAACCTGGATAATTTTCCAAAATGACTTTGAACATTCGATTGTTAGTTGAGAGAGTTTCAAGGACTTCAAAAGGGACCTAAAAAAGAAAGAGAAAAAGATGAGGTCCATATCTCCCGGGCTTGGACAAAGGTGTTAATATGTGTTTGTTGGGTAGCAAGTGATTAAAATGGCAGCTCTTTGATCAGCCAATGCAAACTTTATTTTAGTAGAGGAAAGAAGTTTATGAAATACTAGGAGAAATGCTAGAATCAGAATTAGTAAACGAAAATATTTTTGAAATCTTCTAGTTTTCGTCAGGCTCCAATTTGTAAATTGGCATCATAAAGTATATACTTAAAAAAAAGATAGTTACCTTTTCACTTTGTTTAACGAATGTAGGCAAATTGAGAACAGAATGGAAATTTGAAGGCGTCTTAGAATCAGAATCAGCTGCTGCGGCTGTTAATTTCTCAGCATCAAGATGAAGAGCACCGCCAGGTGTTTCTGTAGCTAAGCCAGTTAAGGTATACATTCCTTCATTGCGAGCCAATAATCTCCTAGAATAAAAAAAAAACTTCTTTTTAGAGTAAGAGAGAAGAAAAACTAAAAAGCATTTTATCATGATTAAAGTTGATATCTTGAAAATTTTTTCATTTTATTTCAATAAATTAAAGGGATATAAGGAGGGAATGACTGTTTATTTTTAGCGTCTCCAAATTTTGAGATAGTTCCAATCTTGTTTCTAATTATAAACGGCATACCTTCTTCAATTCAATTCAATAATCAGAAAGGAAATAAATGACAATGACAATGTCTTAATGAAGATCGAAAGACTACCAAAGCGAACGGATTAAAAAGTTTTTCTGTTTTTATCAACACTCGGCTGCCATTCATTCTTTTATTCTTAAAATATATTTTGTATTAATTCATGACTGATTTTTATATTTATAGATAAAATAAATTGATGAATAAACCCTGAAGAGCTGGGATAAAAATAAAATTTACCTTTTGATTTCTTCAACACCCGGGAAATCACTTTTATCATTAGCACCACCCAGAGATGCTTTTCCACCTTCGCTTTTCATACTCAAAGAAACGCAAGATGAACTATTATGTTTGGCCATTTGTTCAAGAGTCCACCATTCAGGATCTCTCATTGAAGCTCCAGCAACACACATATTGAGAAAAGTCCCTGCCAATAGTAAGATGGTGCCCCGCCAACCATATGTATCTAAAAACAAGGAGACATGATAAACATGAGATCAAAAAAATTAACGATTATAGAAGAGAGTGAGATTTTTATGGCTGTGACTAAATTTAATGGAATAAAGAAAATAAAAATGATGAGCCATTTGGAGTCTCTAAATTCGAGTTTCAACATTGGGGCATAAATCTACAATAATTACTTATAAAAATGTTATTTCACTTAGGTGATACTTTTTTAACTCTGGTTCAAATCTTCTACCATATTCTATTTCGGCGTTTCTTTTCTAATTTTATAACTAAATTATAAAATTATAACTTTCAGAGAACGTAATTTTCAAGGTATTTTCAAGCAATATCAAAATCTTATAGAGAATAACGAACCAAAATTGCCCTCTTCCCCTTCTGTTCCTAATAAATTTAGCGCGCCGTAAACAGAGTTAAATTTTCTATATTCTACTTTCCTCCTCTTCCTCCAAATTTTATTTTTTCCCGCTGTAAAAATTTTCTGTGGCCTTTTTTTCCGCTAGTGTCATTTTACTGAGGAACTATGATAGACAAATTTAACAAATGACTCCTTTTTTTATATTTCTCTTATTCGATTAAATTATAGAAGATGTTTTGGACAGCCAAAGGAAAAAACAAAATTATTAAATTCAATAAATTTATTTTTTCTTTACATTGTCGACTTGATTTTACCGAGTTTTCCGGTCTTCAACAGGAAAATGTGACAAAAACATCATCTATAATTACAACAAGAAACCCATTAAATTAATAATTAATAAAAAAATTGGTTAGAATATTATTTAAACTTTCTCAAATTCTTAGGTAGAATTAAAAGAAGGAATGAATAAAGACAAATTATTTTTCTTAAGTTTATAAGAGGTTGGTTGTTAATTTATTAGTAAAAAAATTAATTGCGATGTTTTGAAATCACTTGAAAATCCATTTAAATCTATTTTGAGTGTATACTTTTTTTTCTGTATCAAAGCAATTCAATTAATCCATTTACACAAGTCTAAAAATAAGAGATTATATAAGATGTTTCTTAAACGAAATATTTTATTTTTATTTAATTTAAAATTTATAAAGGATACACACTATGAAGTAGGAATATAGATTATATATTAAAATATATGTAATCAGAGCGAAAAATATTTTCTATCTTGCTCGTTTTTGTTCTTTCTATTTTTACTTATATGAGGACGTTTTCTTTAATGTATTTTATAGAGAATTGTACAATTTTTTTTTACAATTTATAGTTCATCTATTTGATTGGTCGAAAGATTTAAAGATGGTTAATTAAAAAATGAATTAAATTCCAAGCAAATGGGCTTAATAAAAATCGTTTAAAAACTAACCGAGAAAATACTGGGTCATAGGAGCATAAACAACAGTTCCGAAACCCGTGCCACAAGCACCAAGACCCGTAGCAAGAGTTCGTTTTTTATCGAACCAGTAGGCGATAGAAACTACGGCAGTTACATAACAAAGTCCAAGTCCCAATCCGGCTATTACTCCAAAAGTAATATACATCATTTCGACGGAATTAGCAAATACGGACAATACGAAACCAAAGGCAGATACGATCCCTCCTACCATTGTCATCAAACGACATCCATACCTGAAAAATAAAGGAATATATTAATAATGGTTATATTTATAAATGAATATAAAATATATAGCTATATGGATGTGAAAAAAAGCCTCTTTTCTTTCGACTATTAGAGGCTGATCCAGAAAGAAGTTAAAATAAGAATCGTTCCGGAGGATATGCAGGGGAAGTACTTCGCTTCTTAAAAAATTAAGAGCATAATAATGTTTTGATTTTATTTTTTACTTTTGTTTGTTTGGGGGATAATTGCCCGCAAGGTCCCTGTGGATCCATGCCATAGAGTAGTGATTGGGTCTTACAATTTAAAAGTAATTTGTTTTATTTAAAAGAGAAATCGCCCAGTCCCTTGTTGCAGAGGTATAGGTCCTCACGTACCAAAGGTCAGTGGTTCGCTTCTCAGAGATAAAAAAATTTATTTATATTATTTTGGCTACCAATTGGTATAAATAAATAAGGACGGAGTCCAAATGGCCTCAGATGCTGAAAAAGAGTTTAAAAAAAAAAATATATTCCAAGATACCAATGAACTTAATTTTGATTCACTTCTCTTCAAGTCTTGATTGATCATGACAAACAAATAGAGTTAAATTAACAAATAAATTAGGTTTATTGTTTGGCAATTTTGCTTCATCAGTGGAACATTAGTATGTAATGATCTCATAGAACGTTATTTGAAATAAAGTAATCTCAAATCTCAAGACAATCTACTTGTTTATGCTTTAAGATCATAATCATAAAACATAATAGACTCAGTTTTAGTAATTTAACTGCTTCAATATATATATATTTTTTTTAGTGCACTGGACTTTCTTCAAATGCCGTGACTCGTTCTAATTATGCTACCGAATCCTCCTTTTATATATATTAATATTATAGAGAGCTCTGGGTAGGGTGTCGCCGTTCTGCACAGGAGATCGATGTTCGCATCCCGGGCAGGAGGGATTTTTTCATTAAATAAAAATATTTAATGTAAACAAATCATCAAGTATGCCCTGGATTGGAACATTGGATCCCACCACAATAGAGCCCTCAGGCAACTCTACGAGGAGAGGTAGTTGCTGTGACGTCCTATGGAAGGGAGGTAAAGAAGGATTCCCTCTCAATGATGCACTCTTCGCAAGGAGTAGGCTACACGCCGGTG
>JAAAKE020116352.1:0-15974 GCA_010014785.2 Anisolabis maritima | reverse complement strand
AAGTTTATTAAAGATTGAGTGGTTTTAACTAACACAAAAGAATTTCAATCTTGACACACCTTTACGAGACAGTGTCGTGGCAAACTTCACAAAAAAAAAAAAAAAAAAATCAAAAAGATGATTCATTTTATTGTATTAACCAAATTTATAAGATTTTTTCTTGAAGTGACTAAGCTTTTTAATCAATCTTTCTTTGGTATTCTAATCCTGAAATATTGAAAATTAAAGGTGTGAAACTTTGACTTAAAAAGAAAAGAATCTTTTTTTTTTTTTCTAAGTTCAAGAAAACTTTTGTCAAGGGGGTGAGTAAAATTATTTTTTATTTCAAAGGAAATTAAGTGACCATTTTGGGGGGATAGGGGATGCAAACCAATTTTTCGCATGAAATCGCCCGTAAATTTGACCATTTCGGAGGAGAAAGGGCGAGCCCCAAGGGGCCTTCCTATAAACTTACTATTGGTTAATAGAGTTTATTTAAAATAGGAATTTTCAAATAACACCTGATGAGAGTAAAGTCCCAACCAAAGCATAGTTTAAGATATTTGCCTGAGGCTTGTATTGAGAGGGCATACATGGTTTCAAACTAGGATCTTCCACTCCCTTACACTCGACTATTCTCGACTTCATAAACTAATTGTATTCTTACGAGCAAAAAAGTGGAAACAGATTTTTCAAATAATTAAATTAAAAACTAAGAATCTTTTACTTCTTATTTATATTATTAAAAATAAACAGTTTTTGTCCAGAAATTAATATATTTTTATAGAAATAAATTAATTTAGGCCTATTTAATCAAAAAGTTAATAATCGGTACCTAAATTCTAATTATTACTAATTTATGGTCCGAAATCTGTCAGATTAAAGTAAGGACTTAAGGTAAATAGGATCTATTTAGATTCATCATTAAAGACATGCCGAGCCCTCTCCTTCTATCCTCTATCTATTTCTAATTGAGATCCTAATATTGTTCGTCGTTCTCAATGTTCTAATTCTTTTGGGCATAGATGAAATTAACTACTAGACCAGCCCTTGTCCCTTGGAACAGAGAAGGAGGCCTCACTTTACATTCCAAGATCAGTGGTCTCTTCTTGAGCTATTTAAATTAAAGAGGCCTCCAATTAATTTAAATAAATAGGAACGGGGACTGAATAGCTTTAGATACCAAAATAGTCTTAAAAAAAAAAAAACTACTAGACCTCCTTTCCAAAAAGTATCTCAATATTCTTGTTTAGCAAGTTTAATTTGAAAATCAAATGGAGTAAAGAGTCGTCGCTCTGGGGTCAACATCTCTTTCTAAAATACATCAATAATATTAATAAATAATGATAATGATAAAATTCCTCTTTTAGTATAAGCCTAAAAATTCCCATTTTTCCATTTACGTAATTTGGAAGAAAATGTGTTTGATTTTTTTTTTTTGTTGCTATATTATCAAATCCGTTTTTGCCTAATTTTCATGCATTCAATTTTACATTGGGCGTATAATAAGGCCATAATTTAATTATGGATTTATTTTTAAACTAAAACCAACATCAAAACAATGAAACACTACCTCAAATGTCAACTGTTACCCATAGAACTTGGGGTTATTTTATTTATATTTATTCATCATCAAATCAGGCTAACCGCAGGGAAATGTTTCATTTCAAATTGCCCACCTTTATTCTATTATTAATTAGATATATTTTCATCTATTTCTCTCTATCTCCAAAGTTCATATTTCGAATTTACCTAAAACAAATTATATCAATAAATTAAATAATTTAAATTCATGTTAATAAATTATTATTATTATAGAATTGTAATAAATATTTAATAGGGCATGATTCATTTTAAAACACAGACTCTACACATTCATCACTATTGTAGTTTTAGATCTTATTAAGCAGGTCATCATCGTCTGAGGCATTTTTTAAATTAATTTCTAGCAATTAGAAAGAATGATATTTACAAGATATTACACACTGTTGCAATCATAAAATAGGTAACAAAACTAGAGTATAATACATTAAATGAAATCTTCCTTAATAAGGAACATAGTCATTTATCTGGAACAAAAACAGAAACAAAGAATATAACCTAATCCTCTTTATTGGAACCGAAATCTAAAGCATCACACAATAATGGAAATCTTAATAATTGACTCGATTTCATTCTAAAGGCTCCCAGGCTGACGTTTCAACCCCAGATTCAGACGACTCGCAGAAAATAATGATATACTAGAGGATTTATACGCTCATTGAAAAACAAGAGAATATCATGTTCAATTTGTTGCTGATAGCATTTCTTGATATTTCTTGCCATTCGAATCGGAAGATGCCCTGGATTTAGGGCCGAAACGACAATTTGGAAAGCATCGAAATAAAATAAATTTTACTGAATATTCTTCTTGCCTTTTATTGACTTCATTACAACAAAATACAACTACAAAATAACTGGATTAATTATATATTTTCCAATTTGTTTATTTTTTAGTAAAAACCCAAAATCATATTAAATAACGAATAAGTGATAAAAAGACCTGTCATAAAAATTTATACTACATTCATTATTTATTTGTGCCTTTTCCCCCTGCTTCGAAAAATGTATACTACCAATAATATTCCTCAGGGTGGCGATTGCCTATGTCTTGTTTTGAAGGAGTACGAAAAGATTTCCTGTCAAAAATAGAGATGTGAAAAATTTTAAAAGCGAATAACAAATAATTAATTAGTAATAATTTTTATTTGAAAAATTACTTGATTGGTCTTTTCTTTTTATTCTTAATTTTTAAGTCTTTTTCGTCACCTAAGACCGTTTAGAGTTCGTCCATATTCATTCATCTTAATTGGTAGCCAATATAATTTAAATAAATTTCAGAGTTCAGAAAGAAAGCAAACTAACTGTCTCTTAAAGTTCAAGTTTACCTGACACTAATAAATTGCTATATAATTAAATTTTATTTAAAATAAATTATAGAGATTAAATAATTTATTTTTATAATTTTTAAATTTAGTTGAATTTTTTATTGCAAATTGTATTCTCATTTTCATCATGTATAGTCGCTATGATGATAGGTGAAACTGAACAAGCGCACCTGTAAGGAATACCTGAACATCGGCGCATTTAAGTGACAAAGGCTCTTATTAATCTTATTAAAATTAATTGATTTCTCGGCTTATCCCCTTCTCTCAACTATACATCGAACTAAATAATCTTTTTATTTTACAATTTAAAAGTTCAAAATTATAAAATTAAAATTAATATAATTATATATTTGTCCATTATTTTTAAATACTTATAATTATCATTAAAAAAATTCGAGGGGATTTAAAAGTCAGGCTTTTGGAAAATCCCTATACTGTTATTTTAGCATTATCTGAAAAGTTTTCATTTAATAATAAAAGGCCTTTTAATATGAAAAGTTGATCAATATTCTTTTATTTGTTTTTTTTTTTTTATTTTCCATAAAAGAGGCTAAATACCAAAAACTCTTCTATTCAAGTAAGTTTTTTTTTTTTTTAGATTGCTTCATTATTTATCTCCTTGATTTAAAATCGATATTTATTTATCTCTGACCAAAAGTAAATAAATCATCCAACAAGGACAAGTTAACAAGAACTAATTTTCAAATGGTTATTTAATCCCTCGTTGCTCTCCCTTATTTACACTTTGATTTATGTTTAAAGTTGATGATGATATTGGTTTTACCACTAGATATTTTCACCAATAATTGCTAATGAGATAATTCAGAAAACAATAATTTAGTTGAGTTTTCATCTTTCCTCTCCTCTCTTTTTCGTTTATATAAGGTTCACTTCTTAGGTTTGAAAACCTTATCTGCATTAGACTTTAATAAAGCCAATGGAGGGTCTGACAAGGCTGGTGACGTGACAGGCATTCAGACATCGCTTGCAACACCATTTTTTTTTTTTTATCTCAACGCAAACTTGATATTTTCATTTTATCTCACGGTTATCAAACTTAATATGAGTTTAGGAGAACTTAATAAAAATCAAAAGCTTACTTAATATAAAGAAAATTAGATCAAGAAATTAAATTATCAAAAAAAATAAATGATTTAATCAAACAAAAAAATAATTCATAGAAAATAATTTATAGAATTAATAAAAAATCTTTTGAAATTAATTTCCTTTTTACTTTATTATAATACTTAAAATGCTTTATATAGAAAAGTGTTGTATTCAGAATATGAAGACGGATCCAAAGAATTAAATAAATTAATTTATATGTCGAAGTTTTGAATGCCGATACCCATTATCAGGACAAATATAAGATATAATAACATAATTACCATCAACAATG
Source organism: Anisolabis maritima (assembly GCA_010014785.2). Lineage (NCBI taxonomy): Eukaryota > Metazoa > Arthropoda > Insecta > Dermaptera > Anisolabididae > Anisolabis > Anisolabis maritima. The sequence goes on along the minus strand of JAAAKE020116352.1, from coordinate 11,669 downwards.
TCTTACATGAAAGAGGAATTGATTGGAATTTTTAATTGTTAAAATTTTTGCAAAAAAGGAAATTTTTATACTTTTTCCGCTACAGAAACCATATATTATAGAGTATTTAGGTATGGCACTTGAAACATCAGCAAATAAATTACTTTTTTTAATTTAATTCTTTAGCTGGCTCTCCGTTTCATATTCTGATTAAATTAACCAGCCATCAACATCTACTTAACATAAAGTATAGTAAATTAATTTTGTTTCTAATTCGAAATTACAACGGAGAGGCGCTAATTAATTCATTGTTGGACAACAATCGAAGAAATTATTTTAACAAGGATATGATAGAGTCTTGTTTATTAAATTAATGAAAATAAAAAGATCACCGCTCACTTAACTGGTGGGGGCAGGAAGGGAGGGATAAGCGTTTTTATATTTCTTTATAATAAACATCTACTAAAGTGTAGAGTAGATTTCATTTTTAGTTTATAAATGAAAGCTTATTCGAAGTTTATTTTGTCAGTAATGATATACGATTAAGATATGCCCAGCTGAGATGAAATGAAAAATCGCGTAGGATAATGCAGGAAACTAAAATGTAATTTATATCGTAATAAATGAAAGAGAAAATGTTCAAAACGACCTTCAAAACAAGGACAAGAAGAAATCCCTTAAATTTCTTTTAGACCAGTTCAGAAATTCTTTAAATAAAACCAAAAAGAATAACTCTTTTTGCTCTCTATAAATATTTCAATAAAAGAAGCAAAGTAAATTTCGATTTTTAATTAAAAATCAATCATAGATCTTCATTTATTATTTTATTCAATTACAAAAAAAAAAAAGTTATTAATGTTTCTTTATTCCTTCTAAATATATGACATTCTCGGAAAATCCAATTTTCTCAACAAATATTTGTATTTTGACATTAATTAATAATGATGAATTATTTCCAACCCTTTAATGTATATCCCTTACATTAAATCAAGCCTTATAATTTATCCACTTTTATTTGTTTAATTGAAAAAAAAAACGAACAATTAATGGAAATGAAACATTTTTGTTTCAATAAATCTTTTTGACTTAATCTAGACATTTACCTTTTTATTTCTTACATAAAATTTACGTTGTTTGTTTAAATAATAATATATAATATTGAAAAGAATTCTTTTTATTACATTTTTTTACTCTCTGATAAAAGAAACCAACAGAAAATTATTTTACTTATAGTCACATGAGTTGTATAAATTCGTTCGCTTTAACTAAAATAACCAACCCTTTAATAGATTTTTACAATTCATTGGTTCACTCCTCCTTTAGAGCAAACCACGCATGCGCAGTTGATAAATCTACATAAAAAGGGATTTCATTTTTTTTTTGGGCTACTTTCTGGGAATTTCAAAACTATCTTCTATTTTCTAAAAATTAAATAAATAAATATATAAATATAGGAAATTAAATAGAGACTAATTAAACAAAAAAATCTTTTTTTTCTTTTTCGAATCCAGTTTGTTTTGTTTCTGACTATAATGACTCATGCTGCCGTCATTCCTACCACTTAGCATCTTTATGTGTTTATATGTCACAAGAGTATATTCCAAACAGACATATAGTGGGTGGGTCCGGTATGGGCACCTGCGTGTTAACAAAGCCGGTAAACACTTAAACTCAAATCTAACAGGAATGCCCCTAGTGCATATTGGGTTGAATGCCCATTCCAGGCTTTGTTCACCCAGCACAAACAATCAAATATATTATACTTCTGCAGACGTAGGGGGACCGAGGAGGTCGAGGGAGCTAACCTTCAATGGAATAGTGAATGGACTTCGTTGGGTATAGATCTATATATATACCACACTCAAATGCAACGAGCAATGGCTATTCAACTTAACACAAGATACACACCAAACGAGGAAATCGTCTGTATTTGACAAATACATGATGGAAAAAAAATATCGAGATATCGGAATTCAACCTCTCATTTTTCTTCCTTTTCTCTAAAAGAAAAGACTTTTACTTAAACTTAATATAATTAAAGAATTATTTGAGTACAGGAAAAAATTTTTGGGAAATAGCCTGTAATATTAACCTCTTTTGAGTTATCAATTTTAAAATTAATACTTGCATAAGCAAACAAATGGCCAATTCATTAACGTGTTTTTCAATTAATTGCTCCAGAATCCTCTAGAACGGACTATACTTGCTCAGTTGTTAATAGGGAGATTTAACAACTGAGCATATGTGCTACGCTATGTGAGAAATCCATTAAATTTGGGTTGCCTACCTTCCAGCAACGAAGAATAAACGAATTCTCTTTCTGGTACGAAAACCATTAAAAAATAAATAAATGGGATTAGTTAGATATATATGGCTATATGTTTATATACATATTTAAATATCCTTTTTGCTCGCGTAATTTGCGTAATAGATTTCGACAAAAAAACTATTGTCTTCTTCAGTGAGGGAAAAATCTAGAAATTAAAAACATAAAATTTTAATATTTTTTTTATATATTACAATTATCTATAAAAAAATATAATTTTATTGATATCGTAAAATTTTTTTAAAATAATTTTATACTCTATAATTTTTATTTTCCTCACACTAATGAAAACAAAACTGACGATATCTCAGAGAATATGAGAATAAATCCTTTTTTTTATTATTATAATTAGCGACTCTGGTAAGTGAATTATTGGTTTATTAATCAGGAATAGTATTTCCCTACATTCTTTATGGGAGTTGATTCTTAATGTGTGTTCCCTTATAGATGAAGAAGAAAAGCTAAAAAATTTCACCTCCTAGGATTTCATTTGATAATTTTTTTGTTAAACCATCTTTTTTCTATCTTCTATACGCTTTTTCTATAAATTAATTTTTTAATTTCCTTTTTTTGATTCCTTTCTTGGCGCTTTATTGGCGCTCTCTATATTTGAGAAACACTCCTCTAAATCTTTTATAACCCACATGTTGTCGATTATATTAATATCGATTATATTCTTTTCATATGTTTTTAGCCTTTCAAAAGCCAACAAAAAAGTATATTTGCCCAAACATTATATCAATCAGTAATTAGGCTTTTTAGATGTTATCATTTTAATGCTCAACCTCGAATTTTTTTCTTTAGTTGGGAATCGATTCTCTGGCCTAAGTAATTAACACTTTGCAAGAAATGTAATGCATTTAATCAAGTTTTATTATCTGCCCATTTAGAAAATTTTTTGTAACAGAATTAATTAATAATACTATTTGTTTTGTTTTAAACACACCCCTTTGATAAAAATATAAATTTCATTTTCATTCTGAGATATTTATACTCAAGGAGGCAGAATGTTTATAATTAAATATTTTAAAATTCCAATATTTTTATTTCTCTTTTATTCTAAAAAGGTTAGTCAATTTTTAATAATAATATTATTTTAATAGCACTCTCTCACTTAAAGATATATATATATATATATGAGCTTAAAATAAAATATTAGGTCATAAGCTGTTTGTTGTAGTAAGCAATCTTTTAAGGCCTGGAACAAAGAACGTGCTGCTTGAATAAGTGTGTTATTTTAAACCGCGTTGATAGAAAATAAATACTCTGACAAACGATATGATTTCGGATATTAGAAAAACCAGAGGGACTTGTGAGGTATTTGACATATGACTAAAGAGATTTTATTTTTTATTCAAATATTAAAAAATAATTTTATCTTCATCTTTCTTGGCCTTATTCCTCTGCGGGGTCGGCACTGTAGATTCTTCACCTCTATTTCGCTCTATTTGTCGTGTTGATTTCTGTCAAGCATATCTCTTCTTATTTGTATTTTTTACCACTTCTACGTCGCTTGATTAATTTCAAAAACTGACTTTGCGACTGCCTTATCACGTGATCATGCCAACGAAGTTGCCATTACTGCATTTTGTCAGTGATTGGCGTAATGTCAAATTTCTTCCTGATGGTCGGATTGGGGATGCGTTCTAGGCGAGTAATATCTAGAAACCAAAGGGTTGTTTTTTCTTCTCTTGGTCGTAGGTAATGTTTCAGCTGAATACAAAGCTACAACGTGCGATAAGCTATGGGCTTTAGACTTAATCATCTTTCCGAGCATTCCCTTTATTTAGTCATTTAAAAAACAATTTATGATTTTCCCAAATAAATATCATATACAGTATATATTTAAATTGGAATATTCAATATTTAAAATAAATTTTACAATAACATCTCCATTTAAATTTAATAAACATAAGTGTCTAAAAATAAATTCTAATGATTAAACTATTAATTTTTTGAAAATGGAAAGATAATATTAAGAACAAACATTGATTGAAGACATGAAATCAAAACCTTAAAATAAATAAAAAGAAAAAAACGTGAGTTAGAGAGGCGATCATAATTATAAATCAAAGGCCATTAATTAAAATTATTTCAAATACAAATAAGAATATTGCTTTTACTTCTTTGGCTTCACGCTGCCTTCTTATTTATAAGAATAAAATTTTTCAAAAGAAATAGGAGCGAGATTGCCATAAATTTCACATTATTTGAAAAAAAAAATATTACTCTAATTATTATCATTATTTATTTCAAAAAAAAATTCTTTAGTAAATATTTCATCATATTCTATTAATTTCCGTAATACAAATTTCTAGATATCTAGAGTTAGTTGACTGATGGGATCATCTCCCCTTCAATTCATTTGAATTGACAAGATGTAAATTCAGGCTTGTTGACTTGACAATGCAATCATACTATTTCATAAAAAACTCAATCGAAAGTTTGCCCTTTTTTTTTATCATAAATCTTTTTTTTTTTGCTAGTTCCATTTTACATTTTTATACATTTGACGTTTGTTTTCAAATTCATTCATTTCTATGTCAACATTTACCGGGAACAAACGAACAAACGAGCGAAAGTAAAAGGCAAAAGGATGAATTTTAGATTCACTTTCTAAGCATCCATCAGGTCTCCGATTCTGACTAATAGGTCTAATATTGATAAAAACTTTTTATCTAGGTTATCAACCTACGATAGCCACTTAATGACGCTTAACTCTTGGAACCTCTGATTCAATTTTCCTTATCAGTTTTCATTTTCACTATCGTATAAATTTTAACAACTATCCTTAAATATTCCAGAAAAAAACTCGTATAAATGATAAAATAAAAAGGTGTTAAATATGTCAAGCTAAACTCATATTTTTCTAGGTACATTGGTCCTGTTGCCAAATTTAACAAAGAAATTTACAATTTCATTTGGAAACGCACACCATTTTATTTTTTTATTAGATGAAATCTTTTGAAATATCCACCTGGTAAATAGAATAAATGAAAAAATAAAACTACTTTATAAAGCCTTCTTATTCATTAACATTTTATTTGTTTTATATGGAACTTGCAATAAAATAAATATATAAAATATTATGGGACAAACGAAATATTTTATTGCTATTTAGTTGAATAAATATGAAATTTTATAGATAACATATTACTTGTATCCCACCCCATTTAGAAAAATATTATACTAAAACTTAAAAAAAAAAAAAAAAAAAATAGAATTAGATATGTTTAATAAATTTTTATTAACATCACTTTTACAAGTCATCTTATTGAAAAGATGAAGTCTTTAGTCAGTTATTAGAATTTTTAAAATTGGGTAGGATCTTTATATTTATATTATTATTATATTTTATTATACTACGCTGTTTTCTGAGGGGGCCAAAAGAGGAAACAATTAAATTTCGAATAAGGGAAATTAAAATAGGCTATTTACAAAAAAAAAAAAAATATTAATAAAATATTAAGTAAAAAAATCTGGACCTATTTCATATTTAAGTTTCACGCGTAAAGATTTGATCAATTTTTCAGACCAATATGTCTATAAGTAATCACGTTTACTTCTTTATTTTACCTCTTTTATAGTACGTTACTATGCTTAAGAGAAATTATTTTTAAGATAATTATTATTTATTATAATTTTTAAGGCGCTTTCAAGAACTAAGGCCATTTGCGCTACATGTATATTTTACATCTGCATCATCACAGTCATTAGTAAAAAAAAAACAATTAAAGTCAATAGGGTCTGAATGTCAAATATTTAGTTATAAAAGCTCTTGCTTAATCGTTCAAGATGACATCACTAATTGCCTTTTCCAAAAATTCATTTGAAATATTATATTTAAAACTCGGGAAGGAAAGGTTAAACTCTTAAGTATAATCCCTGGAGTAACCCTATCGATAAGTTCCTGTCACAGTGAATGAAGAGAGAGGCAAGTCTAAATAAATATATTCTATCAATGAGACGGTCGGTTATATGGTGGCCATATCATTTTATTTTTATAATGACAATTTATCTCTATATTAATAATATATAAATTTCGCTTAGCCTTCTACGTTGGCGAGAAAAAAATTTATGTCATCGTCTGGCAAACGTTAAGTGTAAAATATAAATGTCTCCCCTTTTAGTATTTCCTTTCCCTTTTCCTTCAAATGCTTTTTTACCCCTCCCAAGTTGAATACATTTCACACCTAAGGATGAAAATGTATTTTATTTGAAGTTTTTTTTGACATATATGGTAGGTATCCTGGCTGAACGATAAAAGTTAAAAGTGATTATGTCAAATTTTTATTGGGAAATGGGAATAAAGAACGGAAAGAAATTGTAATTCCAAAGAATTATCGAAAATTTTATTTTATTGGTCCAATATCTATTATTTAACGTAAATGAAAATGTACAATATTATATTTGAAGATTTTAAAGACGAGAGAGCGTTTATAAGTGGCTTTAACTCCTTTAAACCGTTTGCGCCTTTAAATTTGTTCCTCCTTTGGGCAGTCCATCTTTGGAGATCTACTTGGATTATTATAAATTTTTGCTCCATGCTATCTTACGGATATATTTATTTCATTTTTCTTGATATTTACAGCTAATCATTTGAGAATTAAAATTTTTCCTTTCGTCGTCATTAATGATAACTACTCCAAAAGGCCAGAACTCTGAAAAAGGCTAATAAACAAATATATCCCCATTCATTTAGAGGCTTCATGATATAAGGGTCAGTGGTTCGCCTCACGAGCTAAACGTTTACTTTCTCTTAACTATATATATAATATATAGTGATCGCAAAAAAAAGTGGATATTTCAACAAAAATAGAGGTTTTGATGTCCCCTGAGTCTAGAAAAAAAGTAAAAATGTCGCAAGATTTCTCAAAAACGAAAGAAGCTGAAACTTTATATTTATACTAAATACCTTCGTCACATATGCCTTAAATCTTTTCAATAAAATCGGCCCAAGAGTACTAGTTCATTACTGATGTATTTTTTTAGTTTTTTGGATTTTCTGCAAATCGGCTCAAATGATTTTGTTTAAAATTCACCAAACCACCCGTTGCCATGATAACAAAATATAAATATTTTTAATTCCTATATTTGATGATAAACGAGATTTCTTAAAATAATCATTTTATATAAACGAGACTTAATTGCCTATTTAATTAATTTAATTTATAATATTGATAAATAATTAATACCCACAAATGAAAAATTTCTAACAATGAAAGATAATATAAAATTATGACCCGGATACGTAGGTGCACGACGCAAAAATCTGATAAACAGCACATCACACAATTTTCCTTACCTTAGGTAAGAGAAAATGTGATGTGCGGCCTTCACATCAAATTTTTAAAAATTTTATTTCTACTCCTTTCGCCTGCAGATTCCATTTAGACTACAATTTTTATATAAATTATTAGTGAAAATATTCCCATATCGATCGATCCGGCGGACGTTCACATTCTTGTTTCTCTGAGGCCACCTATCTTGCTTGGCCTGGCTTATATTCCATGTTCTTCTTCTTTCTGGCCTGCCCGCCTTTTAAAATTATATTGGCTACTAATTAATTTGGACTTAAATTACATATATATTTATATACCAGTATATATTCCGATATCGATGGGTACCGATAATAAAGCTCTTGTTTGTATTTTGGAAAATTTAATTTAGCGAGAGGAACAAAGTTTTCATGGAAAAATTCCTTCCACAACCCTAAACCTAACACCCTTTTCGAGTGGGGATTTATTATAATAAAAATATTTTTTCCCTTATCTATTGTCATCACTTGTTAGTATAATAATTGATGAGATGAAATGATCATTGACCCATGATAATTTCATCAACTAATACCTACGGATTTTATTCCCCAAGTTTTCATAATTACATTTTCAGTTTTAGAATTTTGGGCATGCTTTAATTATAATCAGGTAAACTAACTCTAATTAACTTCCATTTTCATTAGTACACTGTAATTCATCTATCATTTTAATCAAGGCCAAATGTATTAAAGTTTATAGATTCCGAAATAATTAAATTTTATTTTCAAATAATAACAATTGAAATAATAATTTCATGAACGTAAAAAAGATAATAACGAAAATTTCATTTTATAGAATACAAAGTTTAAAATATTAATCCCATCCAATCATAATTATACAAAATATAAAATAAATGAAAAATGAAAATATTTAGTTATTATATATGTATTCCTGCAGCTTCGGCGGCCACTGCAGCAAATTAGGAGGCTATACTTATTCTAAAATGATTAATCTTATTAAAAAAATTTTTCGGACTTATAGACTTTAAACAATTAATTATAAAAATCCGTTAGACAACTACAGACATTATTTATACTATTTGGTTAAATAAAATTTAACGGTCTTGCTAACCATCTCTTGGCATTTAAAGTTAATAAAATTAAATAATTAAAAAATATTGGGAATAGGAAATTAACGGTTTTTGAAAAATTGTACCAATCCTACGCTTTCCTAATCTGTTATTTTAATTTTTTTTAGAGGAAATTGAAAATTTTCTATGATCATCTAGAAATTTTTAGATTCAATAACAGATAATGAAAGCGTATGAGTGTAAGAACTTGATATTCATTCATGAACATAGTTTAAGCTGCTTTGATGGTATGCACTGCTTTCGCGAATGGATTTTTGTGGTCAAATTAAATTTCTCCATTATTAGAATATTTAGAATTCATGGTATTTGCCAGGTGTTTAAAGATTTTAGTCTAACAATGTAAATTTCCGCCACGCCTAATAATAATAAAATTAAAAGTAAAATTAATTATATGTTTAAAATGCATTGAAGCTAAAAAAATTTATGATAAAACAAAAACATTTCACAGTGTTTTTTATTTTTAACATAAATAGATATTAGTTATTAAAAATTTTTTTAAAGGTTTTTTCATGTTTCATTAAAACCATAGAGAAATATCTTTTCAAAGAACAAAAAAATGAATTTGAATGGTGCATTATTGTTATAAAATAAAATTTTTAGCTGATGGATTATGGATTAGGCATTATTTCTAATATCATACTACAATTAATATCTGGTTACTATCCTGTTTGGATTCTACTCGCCTTTACAAAGCTTGTCCTTAATATATTTAATCTTAGATTAAGTCCTAAAACCAGAGGTCTTGGTAACTTAATCCACAACATAACACCAATGGCTAAAGTCGTCAATCAATATTTATATTTAATTATTAAAGAAACCAATCAATTATATAAATATTTGAATTTATATTTTATTATATAGGTCCTACATACATTCTCTTTATTAAATATTCAAAAACTCTTTTGATATCCTAATTTAGATTCTAATTCTTTTATTATATATTTCAATAAAAGAAATATTACTAAAAATAATATTATATTAAATAAATATAATGGAGCTAGAGGCCAAAACACATAAGTCCAAACAATAATAGAGAATTTTGAAGAACAAAAAATGATTTTCAATTTCATCAATTAAGTGAGCTAATTCTACATATCTTCTTTCCTTATAAAAGTATGAATGACCGATTTATTCTTAATATAAATAGCTTAAATTAAAAAATCTCTCAAAGTCAAAATTGGCGTGGTCCCTCTCGGCAGGAAAATGTCGATAAAAAAAGGAATTCACCATTAAAGTCAGGATAAACTTAACAGTATATAATTACTTTATTTTTTTTTTTTAATTATTCTTAGGCTAATGAGGCCATTTACCTCCGTCCTTTTTTATTTATATTAATTGATAGCCAATATATATAAATATATTTTTGTTGCTCACGATGGAAGGCGAACCACTGACCTTTAGTACATGAGACGAGATCTCTACCTCTGCAACAAGGGCCAGAGCTTTAAAATATTGATTGTTGTATTTTTCCTTATTTTTATTTTTGTTTTCAAGAGCAAAAAAAATTTATGTTATATTGGTTCCCAATTAATATTAATAAATAAGGACGGAGTCTAAATGGCCTCAGATACCAAAAAAGACTTAAAAAAATTAATAAAATTCGCTTTCCGTCCCAAGTGATAAAATTATATTGGCTTCAATTAATTTAAATAAATATATAGACGGAGAGCTATTATCGACAAAATATCATTTACAATCTATTTTATATTTCGTATATGGATACCGATTACAAAAAGATAAAATATTTAATATAAGCTAAATCAATAATTTTATTAAGGCAACTGTTTTTACTTTTTAAATTTGAATTGCCAAAAAGTTGCCTAATCAACTGTTTGAAATCTGTCATCATAGCCAAATGGGACGCTGCACACGAGGCCACAAAAAAAAAAAAGAAATCATACATATGTCAATCAGGGGCAACCCAATGTGTCGCGAAATAGTTGAGCAACCTTTTTTATTTTATAATCATTTTTAGTTTTCATTCATAAAATAAATGATCAGATAATAAATATAAAATCCGTTCAAGAGGTTGAAAAGCAATTATTCATTCATTATTATTAATATATTATTACATACAGTCGTATATATAATATTACATCCTTCCACCTCTTCGCCATTTTCATTATTGTTTATAATGAATAACGTCTTCCTCTTCGCGACTGCTACTAGAAATAATAACTCAAAGTAGAAACAAAACACTTCACTACAGTTCTGTTCACTTCTTCAATAGTCAGGTTAAATCCGGTCAAAATTCAGTTGGTCCCTCTACGGAGTTATATTATCTATTATTATTATTATTATTATTATTATTATTAGTATTATTACTAAATTTTAATTATTATATTTGACTTTAATAAATAAGATAATTCAAATATTTATTTTAACTTGGATCTTTGTTAAAGGCAAAATAAATTCATTAGCATAATTAAATTACTTGGGCATCAAAAGTGCCTCATTTTATTTTAACTTGGTTAATTTCCTTTTCAAAGTTTTAATTGAGTACATTTAATCACACTATTAAAGTTTTTTGTTTTTTTTTTTTTTTTTTTTTTTTTTGTGGGTATAAAACAAAAACCCAAATAGCCGGAATAATTATATTTATATAACTTTTGTAACTTTATTGCTATTATTTGTTAAAAGTCTAAACACTTTTAATTATGTTAAAGTTTAAATTTCTATTATGATTATTATAAATATTGGAAAAATATAAATGCAGATTAGTTTCATCAGATAAAATTTAAAATATTAGCACGTAATTGTATCGAAATCCTATTAAAATTGACCAATATTAGTAAATAATTTTCATTTCCATATTTATTATTTTTTCTATTAATATTATTATAAAATAAACTTTATATTTATTTATACCCCTTTAGAGAAAATAAATGATAAATTTTTGGGGAAAAATAAACACATCACAAGGAGCAATTTTAGTAGGGTGAGTTAGCATTTCCTT
>JAAAKE020116351.1:0-27655 GCA_010014785.2 Anisolabis maritima | reverse complement strand
AAACAATTACACAAAGAGAATTTACCACACAAACTGAAATTGAAACTAAAATATCTGAAGCCCCAACTACACCATTACCTGAAACATCAACTCTAATACTAAAAGAAACAACTCCATTTTCTCGAGAAACAGAATCATCTAAAGAAACCACTAAATCCTCACCAAGTACAATAGCTCAGCCATCAGAAACAATTACACAAAGAGAATTTACCACACAAACTGAAATTGAAACTAAAATATCTGAAGCCCCAACTACACCATTATCTGAAACATCAACTCTAATACTAAAAGAAACAACTCCATTTTCTCGAGAAACAGAATCATCTAAAGAAACCACTTTATCCTCACCAAGTACAATTGCACAGCCATCAGAAACAACTACACAAAGCGAATCTACCACACCACCTGAAATTAAAACTAAAATACCCGAAAGACCAACTATATTATTACCCGAGACAATGAAGACCGAAACGCCATCATCTGAAATGTCAACTTTAATTCAAACAGAAACCACACCTATTTCTCGAGAAATCACTAAATCCTTACCAACTACAACAGGTCAGCAGCTAGAATCCACTACACAAAAAGAATTAATCACTGAATCTCAACCAAATATATCTGAAAGATCAACTACATTATTACCAGAAACAATGAAAACAGAAACTCTATCGTCTGAAATGTCAACTTTAATTCAAATGACAGAAACCACACCATTTTCTGACAAAACAGACAAAACTGTAGAAATGGGTACAAATATTCAGGAAATTACTACTTCCATGACTAACACAATAGACTTTAGCCCCACAACCACTGAAATATCAAAACAAAATGAAACTTGCGGTCCCGACACCAAGTGCACCGTTGAAGCATGTCCACCGGGTTCCATTGGTCAGCCAACTGAAGGATGTGTCAGAGGTACACTTAAACATAAACACTTACACTTCAAATACAAATTCTTCTGTAAACTTTTTTTTTTTGTATATAAAATCTTTCAATTTTGTTTTCTCTAAAATTCCTCTGATTTTACGTACAATTTATTATTTTTTTTTTTTTTTTATTATGTGGTTATGGAAATAAATTGGAATAATTGCATGTTTGGGAGAAAGAGGATTGGAATCTAACCCACTGTTACAATAGGACCACCAGGGCAGGGGAAAGCACCGCAGCCATGTGAGTCGGACAACGATTGCCTCGATTCCGAAGCGTGTTACAAGTCTATGTGTCAGGACCCATGCGAGTTTGCACAGTTGTGCGCACCAACGGCCAAGTGTCATGTCATGGCACATCGGCCAGTGTGCACTTGCCCCATGGGATATGAGGGCAACCCTGCTCAACATTGTTTTCCCCCAACACAATGTAAGAATAACACTAAATCCTATTAATAATTAATAAAAATCAAGAATCAATTAACTTTTCATCATCATCGTAATTCTGTATATTAATAATCTGTATATAAATTTTATTATTTATTTTTTTATTGTAAAAAATTTATTTGTGTACATAAGAGAGTAGTATTGTATATTTAGATCTATATATATATATATTAATACAAACAGAAATTTTTAAATTTTTCATAAAATTTTGATCTTCCACCACTTTATCTAAATGTAAATATACAGTATATATATTATACAATTGACCGTATCTTCTTTCCTGTATACACTTTGGTGTTTGTGCATTTTGGTATGGCTACTAGCGAGTTGCACTAGCGACGATGACTGCCAAATTACTGAGACCTGCCATCGAGGAAGCTGTCGTCGACCTTGTGACCTTCACAACCCTTGTGCTGCAAATGCCGTCTGCGTCAACACCGGACATACCACTGACTGTTCATGTGCTGATGGTTTTCAAGGGAACGGTTTAGTAGGATGTGTGCCAGGTAAATCCAAATTTTCTTAATTACAAATAAACTTCTTGCAGCTGAAAAAAATATAATTAAAAAAAAATTTTTTTAGTTATTCCTCCTGGAAATGTTTGCCAATATAACGAAGATTGCCCTCCTGATAAATTATGTGACCGACTTAATCGAGTTTGTATCAACCCTTGTAATGAAGATGCATGTGGCAATAATGCTGTATGTCAAGCCATCGACCATAAAGTTGATTGCCGTTGTTTGGAAGGATTTATTGGAAATCCTTATGTCGAATGTGGACTTGGTAATTTTTTATTTCTAATCTATTTATTATATATGAATATTATTCAATAGATTTTATACTTTATATTCAAATTTATAATTTTTTTTTAGTTACTGGATGTCAAAGTAATGCTGATTGTCCAAGTTACGAGGCGTGTATACAATCTGTATGCAAAAGTCCCTGTACTTGTGGATCTCGAGCTATTTGTGAAGTAATTAATCATGTGGCCAATTGCAAATGTTTACCTGGCTATGGAGGCAATGCTGCATCAGGATGCACAGGTAGATTTTTAAATTTTAAATTTACTTAGAAACTATTAAATACCATCTGTACATATAAAAACTTTCTCTAGACTAATTAAATAAATTTCTACTGTTCATTTATTATTTTTTTCAAAATGATTTCGAGCAAATACGATCCATTAAGAGAAAGAATAGAGAAGTTACTAATAAATAGATGGTGTTTAAATGTTTTAATAAATAATTAGTGATACTTAATACTTAATAAGTAATTTAAATTCATTTCATTTTTAAGCTCCAAGTGACCCGTGTAATCCAAATCCTTGTGGTTTAAATGCACGATGTGAAAACGATAAAGGCAATCCAATATGTTTCTGTCCAAAAGGTTTAACTGGAAATCCATTTAAAAATTGCAGTAAGTGGAATATATATTTCCTTATTAATTTTTTTAAATTAAATATTTAATTTTTTTTGTATTTTTTTCTAGTACCTGAAGGGGATGCATGTTTTCCAAATCCATGTGGACCAAATTCAGGATGTCGAAAAGTTGGAGGAACACCTATATGCTTCTGTCTTCCTGAATTCGAAGGAAATCCTCCTCATACTCCTTGTGCATTACCTTCAAATCCGTGTGATCCATCTCCTTGTGGGCCTAATACTCAATGTGCACTTCTTAGTAATGGATTTGCTAAATGTACCTGCTTACCAGGCTATTTTGAAAGCCCAAATACGGTACGGGGTTGTGTAGAACGCCGTGATCCCTGCAATCCTAACCTCTGTGGTGTCGGTGCTCGCTGTGATCCATCTAGAGACCCTGTCTGTTATTGTCCCGAAAACACTGTTGGTAACCCATATAGAGCATGTACCGAACCAATTAAAGCTTTATGTCAACCTGGACCTTGCGGTAGAAATGCGGACTGTTATGTTGCTGGCAATTATGAACAATGCTATTGTAAACAAGGGTATATAGGGGACCCCTATAGTCGTTGTGAAAAGATACCTCAAAGTCCTTGCCTTCCTAATCCTTGCGGACCTAATGCTTTATGTACTGTATCACCCGAAGGTCATCCCATGTGTCATTGTTCTGAAGGTCTTTCTGGAGACCCTACTGGGCCTAAAGGATGTGGCGCCTTCGAATGTACCACAGACGATGATTGTTCATTGAAATTAGCATGTATGGGATTTAAATGTCGAGATCCTTGCCCAGGATCGTGTGGAATAGGAGCTTCATGTCGAGTAGAAGTCCATCATCCAGTGTGCACATGCAATCCAGGTTTAATTGGCAATCCATTGATTCGTTGTTCACCTAAACCAGTACCTCCTCCTCCACGAAATCCTTGTAATCCAAATCCTTGTGGAGTAAATACCAAATGCAATATAATGGGACAGCGTGCTGTTTGTTCTTGTCTTGAAAACTTTTTCGGGGATCCCCATACAGGATGTCGACCCGAATGTACTATTAATAGTGATTGTCCACTTGATAAGGCTTGTTTTGATCGGAAATGTATTGATCCCTGCAGTATTGGCTCTATTTGCGGAATCAATGCTAAATGTCAAGTGCGGGATCATACCGCCACTTGTTTCTGTCCAGATAATTATGTTGGAGATGCCTTCATTCATTGTATACCCAAACGTAAATATTTTACTAATAAAATATATTTCAAAGTAATTAAGAAGAAAGTTAATATAAATAAAAAATAATTTTTTCTAGCACCCGATCATATTACCGAAACATTGCCATGCAATCCATCTCCATGTGGTCCAGGAGTACATTGTACTGTCCACGCTGGAATGATTGCCGTATGTGATCCTTGTGGCGGACAATATGCAAATCTTAATCCACAATGTAGACCAGAATGTCTTACAAGCTCTGATTGTCCTTTTGATCGATCTTGTATTAATCAGCATTGTCGTGACCCTTGTCCTGGATCATGTGGCGTAAATGCTCATTGTGTTGTAATACACCATAATCCTGTTTGCAGTTGTCCAATTGGATTAATTGGCAATCCTTTTGAACATTGTTCTCCACCACCTCCAAGTAAGTTGAATTTTTACTGCTTTTTATAGATTCTATTTCTACTATACTTATACTATTTTGAATTGCATTTAATAAAATATTTTTAAAAATTTGACTTAATTACTAAAAATATTGTGCAGTTTTGTTGGGTGTTTTCTCCTTTTTCATAGAATTTTTATAATTTACATATCAATTAATGATAATAATTTTTCAGCAATGGTTGATAAAAGTGATTCGTGTGAACGTATTCAATGTGGAGCAAATGCCGTATGCCGTAAGCGAAATGGTGCTGTTGTTTGTGTTTGCAAACCGGAATATTTTGGTAACCCATACCTAGCCTGCCGACCTGAATGCGTTATTAATTCTGACTGTCACACAAATCAAGCCTGCATTAATAACAAATGTCAAGATCCATGTCCAGGAGCCTGTGGAATTAATGCACAATGTCAATGTGTAAATCATATACCTATTTGCTTCTGTCCAGCAGAGCAAACTGGAAATCCTTTTGTTTCATGTTCACCTGTGGTGCCTTGTAAGTATTTATATTTTTTCTTTTTGTAATATATATTTATATATTATTTAAAATTTTTCTTTTTACAGTGCCGCCACCACGTCCTTCTAATCCTTGTGATCCATCGCCTTGTGGAACTAATAGCAGATGTCTTGTCTCTCCACAAGGATATGCATCATGCTCTTGTTTACCAGAATATACAGGAGCACCACCATTGTGTAAACCGGAATGCCTCGTCAGTTCAGATTGTTTGCCAATGCAAGCTTGCACTTCCTCTAAAAAATGTATAGATCCATGCCCTGGAACTTGTGGACTTAATGCATTCTGTACTGTTATCAATCATAATCCTATTTGTTCTTGTCCTTCTGACTATTATGGTGATCCATTTATTAGTTGCCAACCACGTCCTATTATTGAGGAACCAAAAGGCAACCCTTGTCAACCTTCGCCATGTGGACCAAATTCTATTTGTCAAATTAAACAAAATCGACCTGTGTGTTCATGTCTTGCAAATTTTATCGGAAGCCCTCCATTCTGCCGACCAGAATGTGTACTTAGTCAAGAATGCCCCTTTGATAAAGCCTGTATCAACGAAAAATGTCGAGATCCTTGTGCTAACAACTGTGGTACCAACGCCCAATGTAATGTTGTAAATCACACGCCATTTTGCAGCTGTTTACCTGGATATGAAGGTGACGCTTTCATCGAGTGCTCCAAGATTCCTGAACGTAAGTTATTGTTTTTCTGAATGATTATTGTTCTAAAAATATTTTTTTGTTTTTTAATTTTAATTTTTTAATTTAGCTGTCGTGATGCCAATGGATCCTTGCAATCCATCTCCTTGTGGCCTCAACGCTCAATGCGATGTTAGAGACGGTGCTCCTCGATGCACTTGTATTCCTCCTTATATAGGCAATCCTTATTCTGGAGGCTGCAGACCAGAGTGCGTTATCAACGCAGATTGTCCTGCAAATTTGGCTTGTTTGGCACAACATTGCCGTGATCCCTGCCAGGGTGTATGTGGGCTTAATGCTCAATGCTCCGTAGTCAACCATATTCCAGTTTGTGCATGCCAGCGAGGTTTCGAAGGTGATCCATTCCAAGCTTGTCGTCGTATTCAGGAAATTCGTAAGACTACTGTTTAAAATTTTTATTCATAAATTATTTTATATATACATAATAAATATCCTTATTTTTTTACCTTTAGCAAAAACACCGAAAAATCCTTGCGAACCATCACCGTGTGGACCCAATAGCATTTGTCGTGTCGCTAGTGGTCATGCTGTATGTTCATGCCAAACAGGATATTTAGGCAGTCCACCTTCTTGTCGACCTGAATGTGTTGTAACCGCTGAATGTCCTCCAACCAAAGCTTGTATCAATCAAAAATGCAGTGATCCTTGTCCTGGTTCTTGTGGAATCGATGCTCGTTGCAAAGTCATTAATCACAACCCGACTTGTAGTTGTCCACCGGGATTTGGAGGCGATCCATTCATCAGGTGTAATAAAGAAGGTAGGTAAAAAATTTACTAGGAAATATTTCCTAAATGATATAAAATTTTAAAATTTATTTTTAATTTATTAATAATCTATCTGAATCAATAAAGATTTAGAAATATTTTTTTCCTCATGATAAATATAATATAAATATATATTTTTTTAAATTTACTTATAATACCATATATATTATTCTATTCCTAAAGAACGAACTCCAACGCAAGAAAACCCATGTGTGCCATCACCATGTGGTCCTAACTCAATTTGTCGTGTCATCGATAACCGGGCAGTTTGTTCATGTGTCGCCGGAATGTTTGGTGCCCCTCCTAATTGTCGACCAGAATGCCTTATCCATCAAGATTGTCCTACAAATTTAGCATGTCTCAGCTCGAAATGCAGAGATCCCTGCCAAGGCTCTTGCGGGTTGAACACTCGCTGTACTGCGCATAACCATCAACCTGTATGTTCCTGTAGCCCTGGTTTTGAAGGAGATCCTTTCTCTGGCTGCAGTCCATCAATAGGTAGGATTGTGCAACAGAACTCTCTGCATGATTTTTTATTTTTTCAAATGAATGACATAACGAAAGATTTTAAGTTTATTTATAAGGAAATGAGATTGTCTAAATCTCCTTTCCTCTTTGTATATAAATTGTATCATATATATTTACTAATAAGTTAAATTGTATATAATTTGAAATATTTATAATGATAAGTTGCAACATTACAATTCTTGAAATAGATAAACTAATGTTAATATAGTGAGACCCGTGGAACCGCCAAAAGGGGCATGTACACCTTCTCCATGTGGTTCAAACGCTATTTGTCGAGAGCGAAAAGGTGCAGGATCGTGTACCTGTCTGTCCGAATATCGGGGAGATCCTTATCTTGGTTGCCGCCCAGAATGCGTCCTCAGCTCTGACTGCCCTCTTAATCGTGCATGTGTTCGAAATAAATGCCAAGATCCTTGTATAGGCACATGTGGCATTAATGCTGAATGTCGTGTTGTCAACCATCTTCCATCATGTCAATGCCAGCCAGGCTTTACTGGCGATGCTTTACGTGTATGCAACCCTGTAAAAACTAGTAAGCATAATTCTAATCTAACATTCATAAGTCTTATTTTCCTTCTAAATAGTTTTCTTTCCTATCAAATTCTAAATAAACATCTTAAATTTATAATTAATTTCTCTTTTAGATAGTATTCATATTACATTCTATTTAAGAAATAGATAATAAAAATAAAAGTTCAGTCGTTTCCCTCATCTAGAGGTTCTAGGTTCACCATCCCGGATTTCATGGCCTCGTTTTACTATCAATTAACAACTATATTAATAAAATTTCATAAAAAAGCTTTAATTTTATTTTATAAATGTTTTGGTTATCTAGGGTGTCCATTAAGAACGCAACTTTGGAGTGCATAACCAACAAATTTATTGATGAAATTAAGTAATTTACATATTTTTGCAGTGTATGCTACCTGTGATTATTTATGAAATATGATATTACTCAAATGCCCTAACTAACACGAGGACGCTCCGAAGGTTTAATGTCCACAACAGAACCGGTTTCCACAAATTTAGCAATCAGTCTCATCACAGTCGACTTATTCGGTGCATTACGTTGACCAACGTAGTTTGCGAACAGTCTCTGCATAACATTCACCACATTTGTAATAAGTTTTCACTATGACAACACACTGTTCCGTCGTAAAGCGCTCCATTCCTACCTGTTCAGAAAACAGATGACGATCATGCGCTATTCGGCGCTCGGTGACTACTAACCACAAAGACAACAGATGAAAATCGTATAACGTTCAGTGCTACCAACTTACTTGAATAGAAATGGTGGCCATTTCAAAAGTTGCGTTCTTTGTGGGCTCTACTCGTAATTTGCTCTCTTGATATAAGCCACAATTTTATCCCAAAAATATAATAATACATAAAAGCTTATTTCTGATTAATGACTTTCAAAAAGAGCCCTATCGAGTGTAAAATTGACTTTTAATGTAGATAATTTCGAACAATTCTTATTTTCTCACCGGTGTGATTACATCTTATAGAACTGACTTATAATCAGTTCACCCTTGTTAATATAGTAATTTTTAGATTCTAAAATTGTCTAAATTAAATAACTAAAATTTATCTTGTTATCTAGAAGAGAAAAAAATTGAATTGATCATTAAAAAATGTTCGTATCTTTGCTTTCTTTTTTAATTTGAAGAACTTTTCCTTTTATTGTTTCCTCTGCTCTCTAACATAAACATTGTGTGCTGATCCTGGTAGGCGTAATGCGGCCTCAGCCCAGCAGAAATCCTTGTGAGCCAACCCCTTGTGGCCCGAATAGCGTTTGCCGAGTGGTCAACTCGCATGCCGTTTGTTCCTGCCAAATTTTCTGTTTGGGAACTCCCCCGAATTGTCGACCTGAATGTGTTGTCAGTGCGCATTGTTCTCTCTCTCGAGCTTGCATTAACCAACGTTGCCAGGACCCCTGTCCTGGTACTTGTGGTCTTAACGCCTTCTGTAAAACTGTTAATCATAATCCTATCTGTGGGTGTAAGCCCGGATTCTCAGGGGACCCTTTTACAAGATGTCTTCCTCAGAAACGTAAGCTATTCCTTCTACTTACTATTAATCAAACAAACTTCTTTTCGATCGATATTTTAAAAATTTTTTCCAAAAATTATTTCTTTTTCAAGCTGAATTTTTAGAAATAACAAATTTTCTACTTATTTTCTTAATAATTATAAAGGAATAGCGAACTTTTTTCCAAAAAGTCAAAATTTATTAAATTGAAGGGTGATCTAAATCAGGAAAAGTCAACCTTTTTACACCTACCGTCCACTTTTGTATCTTTGTTGGTAGTAAAATTTCCTTATCGCCCACCACAGTAACTGCAGCAACTTAATTTAGCGCAACTCCAAAGTAATTTTTTGAGTGGAAGTATAGTAAAAAATATGTAGTTAAATTTATTATATATATTTGTTAAAAACTCCTACCGCTCACCATGAAAGCTTGAATCGCCCACTGGTGAGCGGTAGGCACCAAGGGGACTACTCCTGGTCTAAATTATAAAAAAAATTAAATTTTCCCCCAAATCATTGTTTAGTAATGTTCGCTATTCTTTGAAATACTTATGTACATAAAATACTAATAATAACTTCTTCTTTTAGAAAACCCACCTGTTTCTAGTGGCACTCCTTGTGTGCCTTCCCCTTGTGGCCCTAATTCACAATGTCGTGTCATTGGAAGTATGCCCGCATGCTCTTGCCAACCTAATTACGTCGGACGAGCACCTAATTGTCGTCCAGAATGTACAATAAACGCAGAATGTTCCCGTAACAGAGCATGCCAAAATGATCGATGTCGAGATCCTTGTCCAGGATCATGTGGAGCTAATGCTAATTGTCGTGTTGTCAACCATGCGCCAGTGTGTATTTGCATACCTGGTTTCAGCGGCGACCCTTTTTCAGGGTGTACGCCTGTGCCAAGTAAGGCATTCCTTCATTCTCTTTCTGCACTTATGGCTTTGCTCTTACACCTTTGTCACTGGGCTTCGTATGAATGGGAATATATATATATTGGAATGTATGGTAGAGATTTAAGTTTGTTTTTAAGCTGGGCAGTCCTGCAAGAAATGTTATTTGTTTTTTATGTGAAAATTTAAAAAATGACATAATTTTAAGAAATATTTATTACTCGAAAATTTTTTATAGATATTTTCACTAATTTTTTTCTTGAGTAATAGTTTATAATGTATATATATTTATATTAGAAACTATATGAAATTTTTTTAAATTATGTCATTATTTCATTTATAATATGCATGAAGTTTCTTATTATTATAAAATTCGTTGCATGTAGCTTATCTGCCAGTGGACTCTCCGAAAGACCCCTGCGAACCCTCGCCCTGTGGCTCAAATGCAATATGCACCCAACGTCTTGGGATTGGTTCATGTACATGCCTTTCTGGTTATTATGGAGATCCTTATTCTGGATGCCGACCTGAATGTGTTCTCAATGCTGATTGCCCACGCGATAAAGCATGTGTCAACCATAAATGCCGAAATCCCTGTCTTGGTACTTGTGGTATTAATGCTGATTGTCGTGTGATCAATCATGCACCCTCCTGCATGTGTCTTCAAGGTTATACAGGAGATCCATTGAGAGCATGCAGAATAATTCAAACCCGTAAGAATTTTTACTACTATTATTTATTATAACATATTATTAAAAAAAATTATTTTTTCATTTAAAATTTTTTCCTTTAGAGAATGAACCAACACATGATCCATGTAGACCATCCCCTTGTGGTCCTCACAGTGAATGTCGTGTTACAAATGGTCATGCTGTTTGTTCATGCCAAGCGAGCTATACTGGAGCTCCTCCTAATTGTCGCCCTGAATGCATGGTTAGCACTGAATGTCCTCAAGATAGAGCATGTATTAATCAAAAATGTCGGGATCCTTGTCCAGGCACCTGTGGTTTACAAACACGGTGCCAAGTAATTAATCACAATGCAATTTGTACTTGTAAAAATGGCTTTGTGGGAGACCCATTTGTCCGTTGTATCCCTGAATCAAGTAAGCATGTTTTATTTTACAAAATATGTCAAATAATTTTAAATGAAAACTTAAGTTCAAACAACATTTTGTTTAAAAATGCTTAGATAAACAGGCATTTTTTTTTATTAATTTCAATAGTAAAGTACTAAAAATAAGAAAATATCTTTTTTTAAAATAGTAAGTTAAATTATTTGACATTGTTATAAAGTTTGTTGCTATTTTATGATAGCATGGATTATTTTTAATGCATGATTTTTATTTTAGAACCTTTGACTGAAACCACAAATCCATGTATGCCATCTCCTTGTGGTCCTAATTCCCATTGCCATGTCGTCGACTTACGACCTGTTTGTTCATGCATGCCCTATTATCTTGGAAGGCCACCAAATTGTAGACCTGAATGCACTATAAATGCTGATTGTGCCGGGAATTTAGCATGCCAAAGCGAACGTTGCCGCGACCCGTGTCCTGGATCTTGTGGCCCTCATACTAAATGCCTTGTTGTTAAACATGCGCCAATGTGTTATTGTGAATCTGGTTTTACCGGTGATCCCTTTGGTGGATGTACACAAATACCGCAAAGTAAGGAAAATATTTATATAAATATATGCTTTTTGCTTTTT
The DNA here is from genome assembly GCA_010014785.2 of Anisolabis maritima. Lineage (NCBI taxonomy): Eukaryota > Metazoa > Arthropoda > Insecta > Dermaptera > Anisolabididae > Anisolabis > Anisolabis maritima. The sequence continues at coordinate 16,072 of JAAAKE020116351.1, read as the reverse complement.
TTTTTTGGTATTTTCCGAAAGTTTTTTCTTTTTTAAAAAAATTTAAAATGCATGAAATTTTCAGTTATTCAACCTGTGAAAGATGTTTCTCGCCCATGCCAACCATCACCTTGTGGAGCCAATGCAGTGTGTAAAGAACGTAATGGTGTAGGATCTTGTTCTTGTTTGCCTGAATATTTTGGTGATCCCTATACTGGATGTAGGCCTGAGTGTGTTCTCAACACTGACTGTGATCGTTCCAAGGCTTGTGTAAATAACAAGTGTAGAGACCCGTGTCCTGGCACTTGTGGCCTTAATGCCGAATGCCGTGTGGTAAATCACGCTCCTTCCTGTATCTGTCTACCGGGATATTCAGGAAATCCTTTAAATGCCTGTCATCTTATTCCTCAAGCTAGTAAGTTTTTTATTAGTAAAGACAAAATAAATTTATTTTCAAAAATTAAATTTTTATCTTATTGTTATTGTTTAGTTCCGGATGTCCCAAAGAATCCATGTCAACCTTCACCATGCGGCCCTTTTAGCCAATGTCGCATTCTCAATGGACATGCTGTATGTTCTTGTCAAAAAAATTATATAGGAACTCCTCCAGCATGCAAACCCGAATGTACTATAAGCGCAGATTGCTCTCAAGATAAAGCATGTATTAATCAAAAATGCCAGGATCCTTGTCCAGGAACATGTGGTATAAATGCTCGATGTCAAGTAGTAAATCATAATCCGATTTGTAGTTGTTCTCCTGGATTTATTGGTGATCCATTTATTCGATGCTTAAAGGAAACTAGTAAGAAATTTACATTTTTATATAAAAATATGTGACTCCTTAAATTTTCACTTTTAATTAAATTATCAACAAACATTTATATTTCTGATTTTTAGAGTCTCCCGTACCTAAACCTAGTGACAATCCTTGTATACCATCACCCTGCGGACCAAATGCGCAATGCAGAGTTTTGGGCAATACTCCAGCATGTTCTTGTCTTACTAATTACGTTGGTCGACCTCCAAACTGTCGACCTGAATGCACAATTAATGCAGAATGTCCAAGCAATTTAGCATGTCAAAATGAAAAATGCCAAGATCCTTGTCCAGGCTCATGTGGTGCTCATGCCTCTTGTGTTGTTATAAAGCATGCTCCTATGTGTTCGTGTGATCCTGGTTATTCAGGAGATCCATTTGCTGGATGTTCTTTACTTCTGAGTAAGCCATTTTCTATATACTTATTTCATATTACTTTCACTTTTTCTTATTGGTTCATGACGCATCTAAAGTTTAGGTTCTAATGGATAAGAGTAATTCATTTGTCTTAAAGCATTGTTTACATGTAAAGAGATAAATTATTACAAGCAATTTTTAAAAATGCTAGAAAGGCTTTACAAGTGCATTTCACTGGTGCTATATATATATAGTTACTTTCGTATCTGTTTTTGTAAACAAGCAAACACGCTTTAGGATTTATGTATTGTTCTTATCCATCAAAACATGAACCGTTATTGTCATTTTTTCAGCTGAATCATGATTAAATTTAAAAATGAGTAATAAAACGACCAATTAATATTAATAATTTATGTAAACGGACCATTTATTAGTCATGCAAACCAAATAATAAAATTGAAAATTATGAAATTAAGGGGAATAGTTAAAATTTGACATTTTGTTTTTTATTCTCAAAAAACCTCATTTTTAAATTTTATTTTAATATTAAAAAATTTGTTTTTCTTTGCATGTTTCTCAATTTGCATGATTTCATTTCATTCCAGTCATTCAACCTGTGGAATTACCGCGAGATCCATGTAATCCATCACCATGTGGTGCCAATGCAGTATGTAAAGAACGTAATGGTGCAGGTTCTTGTTCTTGTTTACCTGAATACTTTGGAGATCCTTATACTGGGTGTAGACCTGAATGTGTTCTCAACACGGATTGTGATCGAGCAAAGACTTGTGTAAATAACAAGTGCCGAGACCCGTGTCCTGGCACATGTGGCCTTAATGCTGAGTGCCGTGTTGTGAATCACTCTCCTTCCTGTATCTGTTTACCAGGATATACAGGAAATCCACTATCTGCTTGTCATCTTATACCTCAAATTACCAGTAAGATATTTGCCCTTATTAAAGAAATAAATAAATTTTTTCTAAATTAAAATCATTTATAATATTTTAGCACCTGAAAAACGTCAAGATCCCTGTAAACCATCCCCTTGTGGCCCTTATAGCAATTGCAAAGTATTAAATGAACATGCCGTGTGTTCATGCCAAATTAATTATGTTGGATCCCCACCAGGTTGTAAACCTGAATGTGTAATTAGTGCAGAATGCCCACAGAATAGAGCTTGTATAAATCAAAAATGTCAAGATCCTTGTCCTGGGACCTGTGGATTAAATGCTAAATGTCAAGTATTAAACCACAATGCAATATGTAGTTGCCCTCCTGGTTTTAATGGGGATCCTTTTATCAATTGTATAAAACAAGAAAGTAAGATATTTTTTATAAATTATACAATTACAACTTTTAATGAATATTTATATAACCTACTTAATAAATTTATTTTTAGAACCACCTACACCCAAACCTACAGGAAACCCGTGTATTCCTTCACCTTGTGGGCCTAATTCTCAATGTCGTGTTGTGGGAAATACACCAGCATGTTCTTGCTTATTAAATTATGTGGGACGACCTCCCAATTGTCGACCTGAATGTACAATCAATGCAGAATGCCCAAGCAACTTAGCATGCCAAAGTGAAAAGTGTCGAGATCCATGCCCAGGCTCTTGTGGTGCTCATGCAACCTGCATTGTTGTTAAGCATGCTCCTATGTGCACTTGTGAATCTGGTTATTCAGGAGACCCATTTGCTGGGTGTTCGCTTATTCCGAGTAAGATTAGATTATGGCTGAAGATATCTTCAAATTAAACTTTTTTTTTTTATTGTCACAATTTCTTTTTATATCTTAATTTTCTAGTTGTTCAACCTGTGGAAACTCCGCGAGATCCATGTAATCCATCACCATGTGGTGCCAATGCAGTATGTAAAGAACGTAATGGTGCAGGTTCTTGTTCTTGTTTACCTGAATACTTTGGTGACCCATATACTGGGTGTAGACCTGAATGTGTTCTCAACACGGATTGTGATCGAGCAAAGGCTTGTGTAAATAACAAGTGTCAAGACCCATGTCCTGGGACTTGTGGCCTTAATGCTGATTGCCGTGTTGTGAATCATGCTCCTTCTTGTAGCTGTCTACCCGGTTATACGGGAAAACCTCTATCTGCCTGTCATCTTATACCCCAAACCAGTAAGAGCTGTTTTATATATTAAATAGTTCTTTATTTATAGATTTAATCCTATTCTATCTCTTTTTTATTTAGCTCCTATTGTTCCACAAGACCCATGTAAACCCTCTCCATGTGGCCCGTATAGCAATTGTAGAATTGTTAATGGGCATGCTGTTTGTTCCTGCCAAACAAATTATATTGGAACTCCACCAGCTTGTAAACCTGAATGTATTGTAAGCACAGAATGTGCTCAAAATAGAGCTTGTATAAAACAAAAGTGTGTCGATCCATGTCCTGGAACATGTGGCTTGAATGCAAAATGCCAAGTGGTGAATCATAACCCTATATGTAGCTGCCCACCCAGTTTTACTGGCGATCCTTTTGTTCAATGTCTCAAAGAAGAAAGTAAGAAGATATTTAGAAATTAATCATTTTTATAATTTAATTAACTTATAACCTAATTTCTTTTTTTTTTATTTTCTCAAAATTTTTTAGAGCCTGTGCCTAAACCCAGTGGTAATCCTTGCGTACCATCACCCTGTGGTCCTAATTCTCAATGTAGAGTTGTGGGAAATACTCCGGCATGCTCTTGTTTGACTAATTATGTAGGACGGCCCCCTAATTGCAGACCAGAATGTACGATAAGTGCAGAATGTCCAGGAAATTTTGCATGCCAAAATGAACGCTGTGTCGATCCTTGTCCTGGCTCATGTGGAGCACATGCCACATGTCAAGTGGTTAAACATGCTCCAATGTGTACATGTGATCCAGGCTTTACTGGAGATCCCTTTGCTGGATGCTCTGCTATTCCACAAAGTAAGACAATTTTGAAAATTTATAAATGATTCTAAATTAATAATAATAATATATTAATACAAAGAATCCATCAACAGACTATAAAAATAAATTTTCATTTTTTAGTTGTTCCTACTGAGGGACCTATAAATCCATGTAACCCTTCACCCTGTGGAGCTAATGCTATTTGTAAAGAACGTAATGGAGCGGGATCATGTTCTTGTTTGCCTGAATATTTTGGAGATCCATATACTGGATGTAGACCAGAATGTGTTATAAATTCAGATTGTGACCGGAGTAAAGCTTGTCTAAATAACAAATGCAGAGATCCTTGTCCTGGAACTTGTGGAATCAATGCTGAATGTCGAGTTATAAATCATGCACCTTCTTGTAGTTGTTTACCTGGTTATACTGGTGATCCATTGAAAAACTGCGTTATCCGGGAACCTAGTAATATATCTTTTTATTTCCTACTTAATTTATTTTTCACTGATCTTCTATTTACTCTTTTTATTTATAATTTCTAGTCAGAACTGAAGAACCTAAAAATCCATGTGACCCCACACCTTGTGGCCCCAATAGTAACTGTAAAGTAATTAACGGCCATGCTGTATGTTCCTGTCAAGTTGGCTACTTAGGATCTCCTCCAACTTGCAGAGCTGAATGTGCTGTGAGCTCTGATTGTGCTCAAAATAGAGCATGTATTAATCAAAAATGCCAAGATCCATGTCCAGGAACTTGTGGCATAAATGCGAGATGCCAAGTGGTCAATCATAATCCAATATGTAGTTGCACAACAGGTTTTACTGGAGATCCTTTTGTTCGTTGTGTACCACAAATCAGTAAGCTTCTTTTAACTATCTTCTTTTAGAGATATTTCTAAATTCATAAAAAAAAAAACATGAAATTAATCAATTTAGAAATATCTCATTTTCAAATTTCTTAATCTTAAGCATGTTCTTAATATCTTTCTTATCTTGCTATTCTTTCAGAGCCTACGACTCCTCCAACCCCACTTAATCCTTGTCAACCTTCACCTTGTGGACCTAATTCTCAATGCCGAGTAATTGGTTCCCAACCAGCATGTTCTTGTCTCGCTAATTATGTCGGCCGCCCACCCAATTGTCGCCCAGAGTGCACGATCCACGCAGAATGTCCAAGCAACCAAGCATGTTTAAATGAACGTTGCCGTGACCCATGCGCGGGAGCTTGTGGTCTCTCTGCCATTTGTACTGTTGTAAATCACAATGCGATCTGTACTTGTCCTCCTGGATATACTGGCGATCCTTCAACTTTATGCAACATCATACCTGTAACATGTAAGATAGAAATTTTAAAAAATTTTTATTTATTATCTTTAAATAGAATATTAAACAGGAGATATTTATTCTTATAAAATTATTGTATAATAATAATAATAATTATAATGTATTAGATTTTTTTATATTTTAATATAACAAATTATTAGTTTGAATTTTCAAATTAAAATTCTAAACTAATTTTTTTTTCCAGAATTAATGTTGCAACTAAAAAACTAAAAAGTGTTATATATTTAGAATATCTTGATAACTTTTGCTAAATTGTTGTACGCGTATTAAAATTTTAAATAATAATATGATTTGTTCATTGTCACAGCTACAGTTGCTCCTCCCACACCATGCTCACCTTCTCCTTGTGGGCCTAATGCTGAATGTCGTGAAAGAAATGGTGCTGGTGCGTGTTCTTGTGCTGTTGGATATCAAGGCGACCCTTATGATACCAAACGAGGATGTCGACGTGAATGCGAGAAAAGCGATGATTGTAATCCAAAACTTGCTTGTGTTGGATTTAAATGTATTGATCCATGCCCGGGCACATGCGGAACTTCCGCACTTTGTACCGTTATAAATCATGTCCCAACATGCACTTGTTCTCCAGGTTTTACTGGAGACGCATTCTTTGCTTGTCGAGAAATTCCTATTACACGTAAGTAAAATTTATATTAAATTTAGAAAATTTAGATAAAAATTGAAATCTTATTTTATTTTTTTGAAAAAATAAACGAATAACTTAAAAATATACATGTATATTAATATATTATAATATAATTAGAACAAAAATGACGAAATTCATAATTTTTTTATTTCAGCTCCTCCTAAACGGGATCCTTGCTCGCCATCTCCTTGTGGTCCCAATAGTCAATGTCGCCAAATGAACGACCAGCCAGTTTGCTCATGCCTCGCTGGATATTCTGGTTCTCCTCCTAATTGTCGTCCTGAATGCATTGTTAGTTCTGAATGTTCTCTTGACCGAGCATGTATAAATCAAAAATGTTCAGATCCTTGCCCAAATACTTGTGGAATTGGAGCTCAATGTACAACGAAAAATCACAATCCTATATGCGCTTGCCCACCTGGATTTCAAGGAGATCCATTTACACAATGTTCTCCAAGACGTAAGAATTAATTTTCTAATTGCAAAAAATTCATTTTATTTATTAAATTAATTTATATTTTTTATTTTTCAGCTGTTACATCTGCCCCACCAGTTACCGAACGTCCACCATCCTGTGTACCTTCTCCATGTGGTCCTAATTCTCAATGTCAATTGATTGGTGGAATACCAGCATGTTCATGTTTACCAGATTATGTTGGTGCACCTCCGTCATGTCGTCCAGAATGTGTTATTAGTGCCGAATGTACTAGTCAATTAGCTTGCATTAAACAAAAATGTCGAGATCCATGTCCAGGCTCATGTGGATATAATGCACAATGTCACGTCCTTAATCATGTGCCTATCTGTACATGTAATGAAGGTTTTACTGGAGATCCATTTACACAATGTAATAGTATTCCAATTACAACTCCCTCACCCGTGCTGTCTGAAGATCCATGTAATCCATCACCATGTGGACCAAATGCCATATGTCGCCCAGGAGGAATTTGTGAATGCTTGCCAGAATATATAGGAAACCCATTAGAATCTTGTCGCCCAGAATGTGTATTAAATCCCGAATGCCCAAGAGATCGTGCTTGCTTACGAAATAAATGCAGAGATCCATGTATTGGAACATGTGGATCTAATGCTCGTTGTGAAGTAGTCAACCATATTCCTATTTGTTCATGCCCTGAAAGTTATACCGGAGATCCATTTGTTTCTTGTAGACAAGCTCCACCAGGTATTTTAAATTCTATCTAAATCCTAAGAGCATTTAAATAAATTTTACAATAATAAAATTTGTTTTAGCGCCTTCTCAACCTCAAGATCCATGTCGTCCATCTCCATGTGGACCAAATAGTCAATGTCGTCAAGTTAATGGTCAAGCAGTTTGCTCTTGTTTACAAGGATATATTGGTGTTCCTCCTTCATGTCGACCTGAGTGTCTTGTTAGTTCTGAATGTCCTCAAACTCGGGCTTGTGTAAATCAAAAATGTACAGACCCTTGTCGTGGGACATGCGGAATTGGAGCCCGGTGCGAAGTTATAAATCATAGTCCAATTTGTTCATGCCCTCCTGGACAAACAGGAGATCCCTTCAAAAGCTGCCAAGCTATTCCACGTAAGTACACAAATATTCCATTAGAAAAATTAAAGAATTCTTAAACTACTTCTTAAATTTAAGTTTTTCATTTTTAATAAATTAAATATTTCTTTCTTTTAGCACCTGTGGTTGTTACACCAATAGAGAGACCACGTGATCCATGTCAACCTTCACCCTGCGGGCCGAATTCGCAATGTCAAGCTAACGGTCCAAACCCTGCTTGTTCCTGCTTACAAGGATATATTGGTTCGCCTCCGAATTGTAGACCCGAATGTGCTATCAATCCAGATTGTCCTATTCAACAAGCTTGCATAAATAATAAATGTCGAGATCCATGCCCTGGATCATGTGGAACAAATGCTGAATGTAGAGTAATTAGCCATGTTGTTTCTTGCACATGTAGTTCTGGATTCACAGGCGATCCCTTCGTACAATGCACTCCTAAAAAAGGTAATTAATAAATTTTAATTTGGAAAATTTTAAAACAAATACTGGCTTTTTATTTACTATTTAAGTGAATGGATAAGTGTTTATTTTTTAAGAAATAATTTTCTCTTTTATTAATGCTATATAGTATTTTTGTTTAATTTTCTTTTTATTTCAACAAGATAATTATTTTTCATTTCTTATTTTTTAGAAGAACTACCACCCGATCCATGCCAACCCTCTCCTTGTGGCGCTAATGCATTATGTACACGAAGAAATGGAGCAGGTTCATGCGCATGTCTTCCAGATTATCAAGGAAATCCTTATGAAGGGTGCAGACCAGAATGTGTACTTAGTTCAGACTGTTCCCCTGACAGAGCATGTATTCGTAATAAGTGTCAAGATCCTTGTCCTGGAGTTTGTGGTCAAAGTGCAGAATGTACTGTTATAAATCATATTCCAACTTGTACTTGTATTAAAGGATTCACTGGAAATCCCTTCCAAACTTGTACTCCTATACCAGTGATACCTACAGAAGCAGTTAAAGTTGATCCATGCTCACCATCACCTTGCGGACCAAACAGTCAATGCCGTGAAGTAAATGAACAAGCAGTTTGTTCTTGTCAAACTGGTTTTACGGGAGCACCACCCAATTGCCGTCCAGAATGTGTTGTGAATAGTGAATGTCCATCAAATCGCGCTTGCTATAAATTTAAATGTACTGATCCATGTCCAGGAACCTGCGGACTTCAGGCACGCTGTGAAGTTATCAATCATAATCCTATATGCTCATGTCCTGAAGGATATGCTGGAGATCCTTTCGTTCGATGTTTTGAAGCTCCAAAACCACCACTCCCCACTCCTAAACCATCAAATCCATGTATTCCATCTCCTTGTGGTCCCAATTCAGAATGCCGAGTAAATGGAGACCAACCTGCCTGTTCTTGTCTTCGAAATTATATCGGAATACCTCCAAATTGCCGTCCAGAATGTGTCGTTAATACAGATTGTGCTAGTCAACAAGCATGTATTTCGGAAAAATGTCAAGATCCTTGCCCAGGATCTTGTGGCATTAATGCCGAATGCAGAGTCCAAAATCATATTCCAATTTGCACGTGCCAATCTGGATTCACTGGCGATCCATTTACTCAATGTTCTAAAATAATAGTTGGTAAGTAGTACTTTTTAAATTTATTCTTCCAAGTACAATATTTATTTTTACAAGTTTATATAAACAAAAAATTTAATAACACTTTTGTTTTATTTTATTTACTCTTATACTCTTTTCTTTAATAACTATTAGGCTTAACATTAAATCTTGCAAAATAAATAACATTATCATTTAGCTATTTTTTTTGTTATTTTCAGAAACTCCTCCAGTCTCAGATCCTTGTAACCCTTCACCTTGTGGTTCCAACGCTGCTTGTACTGGAGACGGTGTTTGTACTTGTCTTCCAAATTACTTCGGCGATCCATATAGAAATTGTCGGCCAGAATGCACCATGAATTCCGATTGTCCAAGAAATCGGGCATGTAGCAACCAACGATGCATAGATCCTTGCCCAGGCACTTGTGGTCAAGATGCTTCTTGTGATGTCATAAATCACATTCCTACATGCAATTGTCCTGCACGAACTACAGGAGATCCATTCATTGCTTGTCGACCAATACCCATAAGTACATAATTATTTAAATTAAACAATTTAAATGTATATAACAAGACAAAATAACGATACAAATTAGAATTCAAATTTCTATTTATTTGGGTTTCATTTTCAGGATGGGAGAAATTATTTTTCTTTTAGTTTTATTGAAATATATATATATTGAGTGGAGGATTTATTTAATTTATTTCACCAATTTTTTCTTTTGTTTCAGAACCCCCACGAGATCCATGCAACCCGTCACCTTGTGGACCAAATAGCCAATGTAGAGTTATAAATCAGAATGCTGTTTGTTCATGCTTGCCTGGATTAATTGGAAATCCTCCCCAATGTCGTTATGAATGCAGAGTAAGTGCCGAGTGTTCACTTACTCAAGCCTGCCTTAATAATAAATGTGTGGATCCCTGCCCGGGCACGTGTGGTCTCAACGCCAAATGTCAAGTGGTCAATCACAACCCCATATGTAGTTGTCCAGCTGATAGCACCGGAGATCCTTTTACAAGATGCTTCCCGAGACCACGTAAGTCCAAACATTCCTCATTTATTCATTTAAATAAAAAAAAAATCTTTTATTAGCTTCATTTATTAAAATGAAATTTTCTATACTTCTTTTGAAAAGAACTGTCCAATGAATTACCATAAAAAATGAATGAGATAAAATGATAATTTTCCTATTTAAAATTTAATTTAATATAAACAAAAAATATGACCCACAACTAATAGAAAACTAATTTTTGGATTTGTTTTGGACACTATTAAAATTCGATATTTAAGATTCCATTCCTACGGGGGGTGGAGGTGGAGGAGAAGGTATTCAAAATGGCGTCTCCAATTAGCGCGTAGACTTTTCATAACTTCTTTACTATTTGTCCTAGATAGCCTTAAAAGATATATTAAATTGGTTGTAATTTAATTCTCCACAATTTTGATCTATTCAAGTATTTTCGAGAAACAAACAGAAAAGGCATTTTTTTCAATTTAATTTATTCATTTTATAGTTTTCCGTACTAGTCCTTTACTTTTTCGGACAATTTTATTTATAGCTTCCTAATTTAAAGTCAGATTTTAATGATTTACGATTCAAAAGAAAGTATATTAAACTCTCTAAAACATTTATATCGACATGTTTTTTCGTTCTTTGTTATTAAAAAAATGCCATCAAGAAAAGATAAAATTAAAAAATTTAATTTTTATGAAAACAATCCGTTCCTTTCTCGAAAATTTACAAAGAGTTCAGAATTGCCGGGTATTAAATTACAAACTATTTGATATATCCTTGAAGGCAATAGGACAAATAGTAAAGAAGTAAAGAAGGAAAAACTTTAAAGGAGACACGTTAATTTCGGACGCCATTTTGAATACTTTCTCTCACTCAAAAGAATGGGGATTTTTCAGAAAAATCTTATTTAAATAATGTCTAACACATATCTAAAAATTAATTTAATTAATTCCTGGTGAACACTTAGAATTCCTGGGCTCTATGTATTAATTCATTCATTCTATAAGTTTAATGCAATTTAACTTTATCATGAGAGTTGATTCCTGGAAAATATTCTTTTCTAGAGAAGTAAAAGTTTATAAATAATTTTCAGCACCACCACCGATACCGCAAGTGCCGGTAAATCCATGTCAACCTTCGCCATGTGGACCCAACGCTGAATGTGCAGTCCGAGGAGAAAGCCCTGCCTGTTCCTGCTTAGCTGGTTACATCGGAACTCCGCCCAACTGTCGCCCCGAATGCACTATTAACCCTGAATGTCCGTCGGTTCGTGCTTGCATCAACCAGAAGTGCAGCGATCCTTGTGTTGGAGCCTGCGGGCAAAATGCCAGATGTTCTGTCATCAATCACACTCCATTATGTTCCTGTGAACCTTCGTTCACCGGGGACCCATTCTCCGGTTGCTTCCCAACACCAGGTAGAGAGTCTACAAACTTACTAATAATTGCTTGCTGCATGACTTGGCTCGAAACAAAAGAATTAAAATTACAAAATAAATAATTATATATTGAATTATATTTTATAAATTTGTTTAGATAAACACGAACACACCATACAAGTTTAACTGTAGTTTCTACTTGAAAATTAAAATACTATTTGCTACCTAAGAAAATAGGATATCCAAGATATAAAATAATACTACTTTATTTTAATAATATTCTAGGATAGTTGAAAGACTTGTGGGCTGTATTATTAGAATTGAAAACCCGAAAATATTTGAGGAAAAATATTTCAATATTTTGATATTGAAATAAGACGCATGCTTATTTAAAAATTATAAAAAAAAGCTATTTATATAAATTTTATTTTCCATTTAGGAATTTATTAAACTTTTGATATAAAATTATTAGCAGATTAAATTTTAGGACAATAAAGAGAAAAGAAATAGATTATTTCTAAATAAATAAAAGAATATATATATAAATTAAAATCAAATCCGCTATGAATTCTTTTGAGCGAGCCAAAGTTTTTTTTTTAATCTGAATCGTTTAATGCACGCTTGCATCCCTTCACAAATTTTGTTTTTGTTATTTTTTTTTGAATGTGACTTGTGTTGTCAAATGTTGAATGAACGTTGCACGAAAGCATCGTGACTTTTTTTACCTTTTTTTTGACAGAATGCATGAAAGGGACTTAGAGAACACGCACAGGTAAGGTCACAGTCCCCAACATTAAACAACATCAGCATTCAAATTATTTCTACTGAAAATGAAGAACAAACAATTCATCATTTATAATATCAAATATAGGCATATACAGCTACATTTTATTTGGAATGATATCACGAATTTTGCCTTTAAAATAAATAGTTATCTTTTAATCGATTTAGATTAAGTGGCAAGTTAAGAGGAATAAAATAATAAATTGTTACTTATTTAAATTGGCGTTTCGAGCACTTCGTCTTCTTTATTGTAACAACAATCAATGACCGCTGCCTTCTGACTTTCTTTGTACCGACCGTCATTATATTAAAGGGAGGTATTATTGTTTTAGCCACAGGAGAATCAAATCAAATTCACTAAAATCATTTTTTGCCAGGAATTTAAACGAAATTGTAAAATTTCTTTAAAATTTATAATTTCTGTATAAAAATAAGTAAATTTTATTAACCGGATTCATTTAAAATTCTTAAATAAAAAAAAACATTGATTTGAATTATATCAAGATAAACGAATAAACTTTTAAGAAAATTTACATATTAAGGAATAATTGTTTTTGAGAAGGTGAAGAGGCAAATTTTTACACTACCGATACTGATAATTTAACAAAAGCTCCAATTGGAAATTGGATTATTAAAAAAAAAAAAACGATTAAAAAGGGATAAAAAATTAGGTTGCAGGGACCATGTGTAGATGTCTATTGTTGTTATTTTAGCTCTAGGGAAATAAATAAACGGGAACCTGTTAAGAAGGAAATTTCGATTTATCTTGAATTAATTAAAATTAATTGTTTTAAATTTTTATTTTAAATGTATAATTCGTGAGAATTCATTTTTTTTTTAATTGAAACTAAACAACAATAGAAAACTTAACTTTATTATTATGTGGATTATAAGCTAGAAATTTTCATAGATTAATTTTTATAATTATTTCTATGTAAATTTTTCTATTCACATTAATAATAAACAAGTTATATATTTGAAAATAAATAAATATTCGCTATAGAAATCAGTGTGTGATTTGATAATAATGAAATAGAAAGGCGAGAATCATTTTTGGATATTCTAAGGGAGAGTTTCTGAAGCGGAGAATTTCAAATTTTTGAACTCTCTTACCTTCTAGGTCTTTTTATCAATAGGTTAGAATTTTTCTTCTTTAAAAATATTCTTTATTTAAATTTATTCACTTCTCCATGGGTATTTTAAGCTAAAAATTTTGTTGAGCAAAAAAAAGTCTTCTAAAATTGGTTTGTTTCCCTTCCCCACTCCCCTATAAAATATTAGTTCCCCGGTTCCTGTGTTATCTTGGCGGTGATTATAGCTAACTCCATCCGCGTTTAATTAATAATTCATTGGGCTGATAATAGCTATTTTTGATTGCAAATTATATGAGGGAATTGAAAAATTGGATTTTTTTTTATTTTATAAAAAAATATTTTGTAATCTTAGAGCGTTTCCGTAATGGGCACTATGCTAAATCTGCTTCTGATAGTTAATCTCTATAAACAACTACGCATACGTGGTTCCCCTCCCTTTGAAGAATGAATCGAAGAAGCCATAAGAAATTAGTTATAATAAGATGAAGAAAAGAAAAAAGTATTTAATTCATTGAAGACTTTTTTTTGTTAAACAAAATTTTTAGATTAAAAGACCCATGGAGAAGTGAATAAATTTAAATAAAGAATATTTTTAAAGAAAAATTCTAACTCTTTGATAATAAGACCTTGAAGGTAAGAGAGTTCAAAAATTTGATTGAATTTTTAAAAAAGTATTTAATATATAAAAAATACTCCCTTATATTACAATTTTTAAATCTCTCTTTTTAAAAATTCAAAAGAGTAAAATTTGCACACTGGTTTCTATCCAAATATCAAAGAAGAAAAGTTGTCATTAAACATATACATCATCTTTAAAGATCTATTTCTTAAAAGAGTCACCTTATTTCACTTATTTTTTGATTTTTCTAAAAAAAAAAAAAAAAAAAGGTTTATTATGAGATAGAAAAGTGTTCGATTTAAAAAGTAATAAATCAATCGATGGAAATGAAATAAATTATCACACATATGAAGAGAGAAAAAGAGAGATTAGTATGATATATAACCTACCTAAAGTATATTTATAGAAATGAAATTATGAATTTTGAGTGTGAATAGCCATTTTATATTCCATTATTCCCTACTAATACAAAGCCTGCTTTCGCACTAACATTATAATATAATCTTTATGTTAAATCTAGTGTCTATTTTCTATTGTCTGAATGTGATGTGTATATAATATTCTATCTGCATGTTTTCTATAGTGATTCAGAGTGAGCCAAATACACCGTGCTCTCCTTCACCATGCGGCGCTAACGCCATATGTAAAGAGCAGAATGGAGCCGGCTCTTGCACGTGTATCATAGATTATATCGGCGATCCATATCAGGGTTGCCGACCAGAATGTATATTAAATAATGACTGTCCATCGAATCGTGCATGTATTCGAAATAAATGTCAAGATCCTTGTCCAGGCACTTGTGGCCAGAATGCAGTGTGTCAGGTGGTAAATCATTTACCATCATGCACATGTATAAATGGATATACCGGAAATCCATTTAGCTTCTGCAATGTTCAACCTATTCAACGTAAGAATTTTATTATTTTTAAAATGAGAAATGAATCATTTAACAAATTATTTTTTGAGATTTTTTACAATGTGACATAGGATTTGAGAGCAAAATTTTTATTGGGGTCTTCAATACAAAAATATAGTTTTTGGAATTAATAAATGATAAAAATTTGTAAAATAAAAAATAATTATATTAAAAAAAAGAAATTTCACATTCGAAAGTTCGCACCTATTTTATTTCATTTATTGTTACTTTATCAGGAGTTGCAACCAAAAGAAAGAAAAAACCTGAAGAATTGGCAGGCTACAAACAAAATAGTCTATAAAAAAAAGATTAAATTAACTTAGAAAGGAATCTGGGAGAACAACTGCTATGTGAAGTTTTCTAAATTTGTCTCTTCTGATTAAAGTTTTAATTAAGATATTAGGATTATATATGACATAAAAACTCAAGATTTAATTAGCAAATCATTAGAGATTAACAAAAGTTATTTAAGGTCTCGTTGTTTAGAAGAAAATTGTAAAAAATGTTTAAAGTCAAAAATCAGAGCTAGAATTAATTGAGATATAAAAAAAGGTTTATAATATTAGGATATAGCAAATAATTGTGAATTTTTTGATTTAAAATTAAGAAATTTTGGAAAATTATGAAAATATTAGGAATAATCAAATGGTAGCTCAAGAAAAATTCAACGATAAAGCTACGATTTTCCATCGGTATGCAATTTGTAACGTGCATTTATGATCAGGTTTAATTAAAATAAAGTTTTTCGTCTAAACAAATATGATAAAGGAACAATGAAATTATTAATTGTTTTAGTTTTTGGGAAAAACGCATTAGAAATCTAGCTGCGGGAAAATATATAGTATAACTAACAAGTAAAGCGAATAGAAAATTATCTCAAAAGAACTTTGTATAAATGAATCATTTGTCGTATATTGTATGGTAATATAATATTCAATATCTTAAGCATGAACTTGTACTAATGCATGTTTTTTCTTTTAGCTATAATTGAAGAAAAAAAGAATCCATGTAATCCTTCACCTTGTGGTCCTTTTAGTCAATGTCGCGAAATCAATGAACAAGCAGTATGTTCATGTTTACCAAATTATATTGGAAGTCCACCGGGATGTA
>JAAAKE020116340.1:0-15974 GCA_010014785.2 Anisolabis maritima | reverse complement strand
TGGGATGCCTACCGGTCAGCAAATACTTATAGAAGTTAGTCAAAAAAATTTAAGAGAATAACATGATTTACTATAATTTAATTCAGTAATAATTGAAAATAGGATTTTACAAAATTATAGGTTTGAAAATCTATTTTTCAACGGTTTAAAACCTTCAGAGATCAAATAAGAGAAAGTAAAATGTTATGCATGTGCATGAGTACTCTGTGTATGCAACTCATTGTTGGAAATTGTTCTTGGAACAAAAGTAATGTTGTAAAGCTCGCGATCATTAGTATAAACATAGAAATCTTATAGTAGCGTCGCTTTTCAGGTCGTCACTGTAAAAGGGCCCTTTCAAAAAATTTATTTAACAGCCCCGGAACTTGAACTAGTGAGAATTTTTTTTTATTAAAAGCATTTCCATGCCAAAAATTAGATTTTTTTTAACCTTAAATCCAAAAAGAGAATGATGTTAAAAAGTCACATAAAGAGTAATTTAATACAAATATTACGAGGGTATATTTTTTTTAGACTACTCCCAATAAATTAATTTATGATGAATGCGTAATAGAGATTGAATTGATGTAAGGGTGAAAAGAACATAACATTTCTTTTGAGGAAAGGATGAATGGATCCATTTAGAAAATGCAAAACTTGTTCTAACAGAAACAAAAGTATAAACCTGGCTCATTTTATTTGCCTGGCAAAAACATATCCCAAACATTACATTACCGCTTCTCTGCTGTTTATAGTCTCCGGCAAATATAAAGTTTCATTAAGTCCTCTTGAAGGAGCAGGTATTTAGGCTTTAAAGCGAGCCTAGTAATTTTATCACGTTTCAAGGATTGAATAACGACCTGAATGACCCCCAATAGGAAGACGCCTCCTCAGAAAAGGCAACTTGTGCCAAATAGATATAAAGGAGGGAAACTTGTAAAAGAAATAAAATTAAAAAGCCTTTCTTTTAAGACAATTTAATTAAAAAATTATTTTATTTAATTGTTTCTGATTTCATGAACAATGAAAAACAATTATTCAAACCTCTTAAGTTATTTTGACATTAATATATTAAATCAGTGTTTTATAAAATAACGAAAAAAAAAAAAAAAAAAAACTATATTTTTGAATTGAAACTTTCATAATAATAATCTATTCATTTATATAATATACAACGTTTCGGCCAGATGAAATCGCGAAGAATACTACATAAAAACATTACAGTATATATTTTAACTTATGGGGCTCAAAACTAAATCCGCGTGTTTTTTTTTTTTTTTTTTTTTTAAGAGAAAAGCCTTAAATTAAAGACTTAAAAACCCTCAATCCTAACAAAAAAAAATTATTCCCCGGTTGGTTACCTCTGGTGTATCCTGTACTGATGACTCACCATTCCCTCTCGCCGGTTTCGGGTTCTCTGACCCATTCCCGGTATCCCCCCCCATATCCCAGTTCCTTGATCCCCTGAAAAGACCTTGAAGATCCGCGGGTTTCTTTCCTGCGGCCTTTTATCGGCGATTGTGGGACAATCTCCATATAAGAATTAACAAATAAATTAATTTTTTTTTTTGATATGAAATCATTGGTCACAGGCAACAAGAAAGAAGAGTAAGAGATAGAGAGGGGGCTTTAAAAAGTGCTTGATGAGGTTGGATTTGAAAGTTTTAGGAAAGAAAGTAATAGGGAGGTTGTTCCAATCACGTGATGTCATGGGGATAAAGGAAGACTAGAACTACTAAAGTTCTACTAGTCGCGAGTTGAACATTTAACGGGATGTTGGCGCATGATTCCTTTGTATCGCAGACAAAGATCGCAGGAGGAATGATGGATTTTATTTCAATATATTTATAATATATGATGTACTTTTTTTTTAAGTTAATGTAGTATTTTAATTATATATAGTAGATTTGTTATTGTTCTTTTGAATTTCTCACGTTTAAATGATTTTATACAATTTCGTTTTTTGTTTGTTATATGATATGAGTATATTTGATATAAATGTAGAGGAGGAGGGAAATTTCTCAAATGTGTTCTCAAATTTTTACTTTTATTTAATTCTCATTTTCACTAAAATTAGATAATATAATAAATACTTAATATTCAATTTTAATTTAATTGAATAAGACAAAAAATATATTTTTTTTAAACAACAGATTTTTCTCAAAATAGTTCAATGCCATATGTAACAAAAAAAAAAAAAAAATCGTTCAATTTCAACGTTGGATCTGAAATAATAATAAACTTGAGAGAAGAGAAAGAAAACACTAACAAGCTGAATTGAGATCAAACAGTCATCGAGGGAAAAATCTTTGACTTGCCAAGGGAACATAAAAAGCGAATCCATGGCCGTTGTTCAAAAAATCCAATTTGGGGTTTTATTAAAAAGCTTAAAGAAAAAAATAAAAAAAATGAATAAATCCATCGGTTTTTATCGGAAATTAGTATAAAAATAAAACACTTCTTGAAATTTATAAATAAATTCGATCTAAATCAGCAATGTTCTTTAAAGTGCAAAAAAATGTTTTTTCGTTTTTGAGATATTTTGTTCACACACACATATCGAGAGAGAGAACAGATTTTAGACATAGGGAACCTCCATTTCCGTTGAAATTTCAAAATCGATTTTTTTTTTCAATCAATTTTCTCTCCCTGTATTATATATTTCATATATAGGTAAAAGAAAGTAAAAATATACCATTAAATATTAAAAATCTAATTTATTTTTAATAATTTTTATCTACAAGTGGTAATAAAGTAAAGTACTTGTGAAATTAAAGTAACATTTCTCAAATTCAAACGGATGTTTTTTTTTAATTAGTCTATATGTCTAGGATCCGCATCAAGCTACATTTTTAAAAATTTTAAACAATTTAAATACTACCTATTACCAAAATAAAAATAGTAATAACATTCATTCCCAGTGAAAACGCAAATTCGAAATATTTTATATGATTACATTACATTATTTCCGGAGGCCTAATTGAAAATAAAAATTTTATTTTATAGCTCTGGAATCTGGAAATATTAAATAAATTGGAAAAACAATAAAGTAATAATAATAATAATAATAATAATAATAATAATGTAACAATGTTTGCATTACTAAATGGACTGGTGATGGAATTAAATTAAAACCGAAACGTGTCAATTTGGAGAGTTTTAATGTCGTAGGCATTTGGCTTCCTGCGTCTTCCTCCATTGTTTCCTTCCTACTTGGTTAAAATAAAAAGAAGGTGTTTATAATTAAAGAAGGTTAGGAAAAATATACCGAAACGTTCTAAAAACAATAAAAAAAGAATTTTATTTTTATTAACAGAGACATTTTCACTTTGCTGCCTCCTATACGAGATGAAATTTATTTAATACATAAATTAATTTCAATAGTCTGTTCAAAAAATAAGTTCATCACAGTTTCAGTCAATCTGAGTAACTGAAAAAATAAATTCATCGGAGAATGTCTCAGGTCGAATTTTATTATACCATCAATCACTTTGTGGAGTGTATTTTTAGGCATTCTTTTTTGTAAATAATGAACGCATTAAGTGGTCGCCATGTCTGTCCATCTGCCTTTTAGCTAAACATGTTTCCGCTCCAAACAGACTTTGTGTTATTTTTAATGAAATTTAATTTACGATGAGTAGTATTTGAATTTCAATAGCAGAGCTAATATCAATCAATTAAAAAATAAATACAATGGACGGAAAATTAAAACAATTTCTGTCTTTTGGCATTGGAAGGCATACAAAAAAATTTACATTATAATCGATAAGCTTTATTTATCCCAGATATTTTGTTAATATTTTTTATTAGCTTCAATAAGAATAGTTTGTGAAATTAAAAATGGAAAATGGTTATTTGTAATTGGTTCGTATTTACTTGCTCGAAGTTAAGCAACCCAAATAACATACTCACTAATGGATTTTTTGATTAAGTTCTACCGAGTTCCATAGTATTCCAGAGTATACGAAGTGTGTATCTTTGAATCAACATTTCATAATTAGAATGCAAGTCCCAAAATCGAATATACTATATTTTCTATGTATTTACCTTCTGAATAATTTATATATATATATATATGGTAAGCTTTCGGTTTCAGACCATTAATTTATTTATATTAATTGGTAAGAAATATAATATAAATAAAATTCTCAGAATTCTCAGAAGCGAACCGCTGATCTTTGGTCTTTGGTATATGAGGCAAGACCTCTTTCTTAGGATATTTGATTTAATAATTGTTAATAAATCTTCACAATAAGATGCAGATCAGAAATGGGTAAAAGAAGAGGAAGTCAGCCATTAGTATAACCTCTCTCGAAATAAAACTTCCAATATATGAAGCGTTTCGATTTTAATATAATGATGATATTATTTAATTAGTACCGAAACGTTGGGAGTTTTATTTCGATAGAGGTTATACTAATGGCTGACTTGCTCTACTTTCACACATTTCTTAGTTTAATAAATTTGAGATCAAAATTGAATAGAAATCGATTTCAAATAATTAAATTTTAAATTATTAATAAATGTATCGACAAGGTTATCTTAATTCTAAGACCATTTTTTGGTATACAAAGAAACAGTAATTTTTTTTTTTTTCTATTAATATTTAACAAAAATTTTTCTTTAAATAAGAAAAAAAATGAAAAAAAAAAATTCTCTTTGGGTAAATGGAATTTTAGCTTTAAAAATAATTTTTTTAAATTATTGTAATTTAGTTTTATACACATATCTTCTATAAGTTTGATTCATGAAAAAAATATTTGTTGCTCTTAAAGTCGAACACAAATAGTTTTTCAAAAATCCAGGCAATTATTAAGTGTTTGTTTAAATTTTTTTATTTATAATTTTAAAATTCATTTAATTTTCTTTTCTGTAAGTAGAATTATTTTATTAATTCTTGTTTCTCAAAAAGTTAGATCAATCTGTTGAGAATCGAGGACAAATCCTTATGCCATTTTCTCTTGCGAATTATCTTTTCTCTCCCCAAATTGTCGAGACTCTAACCCTCTAATCGGAATCGCTTTGGCGAGAACCCCCGAGCAACATACACACCAGTAAAAAAATTGGAGATTTCTTCCCTGTTATACAATCTAGTTAGAAAAAAAAAAAGGGGGCGTCAAGTGGAACTTCCAACTGCTGGATTAAGTTCGATCAAAGACCCACAAATTTCATCCCTTAGGTTTATTCTTGAGCACGCTGATTCAATCAGCGAGACGATTCCCTTACTCCCTATTAATATCACTTACACTTTAATGACCCTTTCGCCGTCTAGTGATTTTTATATCCTTCATCAAAATCAACCATATAGAGATTTATGAGTTATAAAATAACGCCTCTTTCCCCTCTTTACGTCATTTTTTTACCAGTGACGTTTTGTGGTGGATGTGACTTTATAACTTCGGTCAGCAAATAGCTTTAGTGGAATATTATTTTATATTATAGGCAAGTTAAAAAATCGGAAAATGCATGTTTGATTTTGTGTGTAATATAATATAAAAGGCCATATCTAAAATACAATAGATTGTTTTAGGTTCGTAAAGTTTCAATTTTAGAAATAAATCAATGAAAACGGGAGATCAAATAAAGGTATTCATTCGAGAATATGTATTGATCTATCATATCGTATAACCAATATATTAGAGAAGCCAAAATTTTAAACAAAGGTATATTTGAAACTTTTTGTGTTCATTTATTTTTAAATTTTATTCATTAATAAAACTAGAGATTGTTTATTTTTAAAATGAAAATGACAAAATAGCATTGTGTTTAAATTTATTTTAATTTAAAGAACGAGGGTGCTGTTGGGGAATGAAAAAAATAATTTATATTTATATATTTATATACTTTTACAATTCTCTGAGTCTAATAAATGGGTCTCGCGAAATGGTCTGGCTGTGTGTAGTATATATATATGTGTGTGTGTGTGTGTCTCAAAAACGAAAAAATATTAAAGGCTGAAATTTTGTATTTAAGCTAGATATCTTCATAGTTTGTTCCACGAAGCTTTTGAATTAAATGGGTACTAGTATTATAGTGCTTTTTTTTTTTCAATTTTCTCAACTAGCTCTAAGGATTTTGAATAAAATTCATGTAACAATTATTTATTAGATGATCATTGAAATATATCGCCCAAAATTGTTAGGGGCCCACTTTACTCTTTTAGTTTTTTGTCTTTTTTTCTCTTAAACCATTTTGATTCAACTGGCTGTACATACAATGAATTAGATAATCTTTAAGATGTATTTATTATTTTTCACCTCAAAATAGCGAGGGACACTCAATTTAAAGGCTCCTTTACAAGCTTAAACTTGCCGAGCCACTTATGCAAAACAAACAAAGTACGAGTCATATGAAATTCTCATTTATTAAATAAACTAATTTCAAGTTGGCTGTACATTAAACGGCTAACTATAGGGCGCGTCGCAAAAAATCTGGTGTAACAGCATATCGCTCAGCTTCCTCATCTTAGGTAAGAGAAAGTAGTGTGATGTGCGGTTGGCCACAAGATTTTTTGATTCGGTTAACGTCTATAAACTTTTTTATATTTTTTGAAATTTATTTTCATAACATTTTCGTATCCACAGATGGAACACAGATTTAAATATAAAGAGATTTTATTTTGGCATTTTTTATTTCATTTTGAGTAGATTTTAGCTTTAAATTAAAAAGCAAATCCCATCCAGTTTCATAAGTACTTGAAAATGTTAGCCTTGTCAATACACATAACCACTATGCGGAGAATTCTGAAGTTAAATAATTAACATTTTTTTTATATATCTTTATACCATCCAAAATAATAATTAATCTCCTAAAACCAGAGAGATTTTGATCTAATTATTTTTTTATCTCTTCTTATCTGTAATTTTCTCATGCTTTACCTTAAGAATTAGTAGCTAAGTTTCAGATTGGTCAAGCTTTAATTAGCAATAAAAGTGTTTTTGGTTCCATTCCAAATGTAATAAAAGTCGAATTGTTCCGAGATAGAAAGAGAAAGAGAGAGAGAGAGGAAGATTAGATATTTGTAACTACAAGTGCTGACATACTAATGTTGTAAGTGCTAATTAATTAAATCCATTATTATAGTAGAGTATAGTAGCATAGCATTTTCGACCTACCTATGTTAATTCTCTTCTGAGTTGATATACAATTTAGTTTATGCCATTCATCACCTTTTTGTCTTTTTCGCCTTATCAGATCATTTAGTTAATATTTATTAAAATTAAATAGTATAATATAAATTAAATAAATTTTAACGCTCAGAATCGCGATCGTGTCAATGACTATTAGATTATAAAGCAAGATCTTTATCACTGCTGGAGGTTATTGGTCAGTTAAGTTCAAAGATGAACTTTCTTTAGACTACTGCCCTTTAAATAATGAAGTCTTGGGTTATTTGGAGACTCCAGGTTAATTAAAAAAAAAAAAAAGATGAAAAATTAAAAATAATAGAAGTTGCAGGTATCTAATTGGGGCCTAATTAAAGTGAAATGTCGTCGCCCTCGTTAGTCCTTTGACCTCCATGACTTGTCTCAACTTACTTCTCAGAAGACATCATTCCTTGTCGTTTCATTAACTTTTGCATTTGATGTCATTTAGTCTCTTCAAGGATTAAAAAAAAAGAAAAATGAAAATCTTAATCTTCTACGTTCTTAAACTTCAAATTAAAATTCATGGCAGAAAAGCCAAAATTAAATGAAAAAATAAATAAATAATTAATAAATACAGTTTTAGTTAATTATTTTTTTAAGGGTCCCCTCATAGCCTAAATATCGTTCAACTGCTGAAATCGGTATTCAGAGCAAGCCTTCCGTATATGAAATATTTTTTTATCAAATTAAAATATTTAATGTAATGGATCCCGGTAGATGGGCCTATACCGCTCAAATGAAATTAAATGTAACGTTCTAGCTAATTATCATATCCACTGAGATCACTTAAACACCTATTTAACCTTTTAACATTAATTTTAACAAAAACATTAAAAATTGTTTATTCAATTCTCTGTTCAATTAGAAATTTGCTATGAAAGTCGAAGGCCAATTCTAATAATTATGATCTTGTATACAAGCTACTAGTAAATATTTTGTGGAAAGCTTTATTTTATTTATAAACAAATTCACTTGTAATTATTAATCTAGTAGTTCTGTGAAATAGGGTCCTAATGTCAGAAAATTAGAATTAATCTCTTCTCTCTGGTTCAATTCGTATTGCCTTGATTGTCTTTGGAATTTTATTGAGATATTAAAATTAAATATTCATAATTTTCATAGTATTAAGAGTATGAAACAATTTTAATAATCAAATATTTAAAAAGAATATAATTAACCAAGAAAAATTTTTTATTTATATAAGGAATAAAAATCTCTCTATCTATCAAAAAAATCTCCAGGCATAGAAAAACATGAATGAAAGATAAATTCAAGTAAATACTAAATATTGATTATTGATTAGTAAAAGTGACTAAATATTATGTGGATGAAGCTTGAATTATCACGTGGTGTTCTATTCTAACTAATTTTAAGGCGATACTTTTGGGTAGCTGCAAAAATTCTCTTCTTTGAATTTATCTATTTATTAATAGGAGAAACTCATTAATGATTGAATTAAAATATTAATTCCTGTTAGTTTTTACTTCCCCATATTATTAAACCCCGCAATTTTTAAAAAAATCTTTTTTTTATACCAAAAGGACTCAAAAAATACAAAAATGTTTAATGAACATGTTTAAATGTGTGTAGCTTTCATTTTGGCTATTCCCAAGGAACTCGGCTGCCGAAAAAGACTTAAAAAATGGTTTATTTAATCATTTTTTAACGAATTAAAAGAAAAATAATTAGTAATGAAATTTTCTCATTATTAGCACAAAACAGTCTTTTTTTTCTTTATATATTCCTCCAGGGTATCCAAGTATATTTTAATCTCTGAAGAACTTAAGGGCCATAACTTTCTAATAATACAATTTATATACTCTTTCATTTATTTTTATATAGTCATTTTAAAAGAGATAAATATTAAAAAAGTGTACCAGGAGGCCCTATTCAGATTTATACTATAATAGCAATTCTAATGAAGGAATATAAAGAAAGAAATAATCTAAAGGTATGATTTCTATTTTATATAAAAAGGTTTATGGATATTTAATGACCTTAAAAGCAATATAATTTGTTCATTTTATAAACTTGCTATTATCCTTGCCCAGCTAATAGGGGAATGGAACGTTCCATTATAATGGTCGAAATAATAGCGAGATATTAAATTTAGAAATCGTCAAAATCGAAAAGCCACAATTTGTAAAATTTCCGGTATTAAATTGCAAACCAATAAAATCTGTTTTCACGCTAGTGAAGCGCAAAAATAAAAATAAATAATATATATAATAAAATATATGGATGAATCTAAATCTAGTATTGTGTATGTCTATGTATATAATATAGAATTTTTGAAATGCTCGAAAGTGAAGGCTGAGCAAAGAAAGAAGCGGCTGGTTGGGGGGTAAAGAATGACGAGAGAATTTATCTATTTTGAAATTCGCAGTGCGTACTACGAATGGATAACAATAAATCGTCCCATTGACAACAGGAGGGTATGGGGTGAGTAAAAAAACAACCTTCCCCTTTTCGATTTATGACTCGAAGTATATCAAGTGTTTGGATGAATTCTCACGTAATGCTAAAGGGGAATTATCGTTGCTGATAGGAGCACCCACACTGGATATTCGTCCTCAATTAAAATATCAAACCCTCTGACATCATTTCAATTCATCCAGGTTATTTATTACGTCATATCATACATATGATATGTAATAGAAGAAAAATTCGCTTTTCATATTCCTGGATAAATCTGGATTACCTAAAGAAATGGTTTGAAAAACCAAAAGGTTAATTTTGGAAAGTTTACGAAGAAATTTTAAATTTATTAGTGTATATAGTAATCTTTTTTAATTCCCTATATTAATTAATATTAAAGAATATATCAAATGCATAAATCTATTAAAATTTATAAAATTTGTAAATTTATTGTAAATCCATGAGAAGTCAAAACCCCTAAAATAATATAAATAAAAATGTTTGATTTTAGAAAAAATAGTATTAAGTATGATGGCGTTTACTTACTAAATTAATTGCTATTTTATTATGGTCTAAATATCGCTCAGAAAACCAACAACGGTATTTGCTCAAATAATCATCCATCAATACGGACTGGCGTTTGTTGAGGAAAGACTTCATAGTATTTACAAAATAGGATCGACTTAATATTTTTATAATGTCCGTATAATATTTTATTCACTTTAAAATTTTCATGTCCGGTTTAGATTTCCAAAAGATTGAATATTTTTAACTCCTGGCTTATTCTATTCAGGGCCTCATACGAGCTGCTACATTTATGTAGGCTTAATATATACTACTTTTTTATTTTATTTTTTTAAGAAAAATCAAATTGTTTTTTCTTCAATTTTTCTCCGAAATTCGTGGACGTCATAAAGACCAAAGATGTAATCCAATGAGGATTTCTTTCCAACTTAATAGAAAGAATAGCTATATTTTTTTAGATAAATATTTTTAGGTCAAATAAGAATTAATTAAAGTCAAAATGATGTTAAATTAAAAGATATTAAATAATTGGTCATAATATCTATAATAAATGTTTGAATACAAGTTGGAAATTCCTATATTGGAAAATAGGGAAAAGGAGAAATACCAAAATTATATAAACCACCTGAAAGATCAACATCAGACAGAAATTGTTTTAACCATGTTATACTGATAACGAAACTATTTACAAATAATTGGCTTAAATTAAACAATACTTATATCTAATAATAGTATGATTATCATAGAATTAATTGTGGCTGTGCTATATATCCTTGACATTAAGGTACTCGCTACCTGTTCTCTATATCTAGATTAACAATATGATTTGGTGTGACAGTAAATGATAGTCGTGATTAATTTCAACATCCAATTGCAGTTAGAGTGCTAATCAGAAGTGAACCACGACTTTGTTTCACTGATAATAATATAATTGAAAGTCATTTAGTTATAAATACTAGCAGAAATTAATTTATTTATGGTTCTGTTTTGCTTATCATATTACACTATAATTTGAAAGATATTTTAGCAATAGCTCTTATTTTTTGTTCTTAAAAATATTCATAAATAATTTGAAATGTGTTGAAGTCACCTCCTCCCCTATGATCTGGAAATAATTAAAAAAAACTTATGAAAGCTAATAAATAAAAATTATCAAGAAAAATTAAAAAAAAATCTGGTGTTACAGCACATCACAGAAGTTACCTTACTTTAGGCAAGAAAAAGTTGTGTGATGTGCGGCCGTCACACGATTTTTTTATTTTATATATTTTTTTTTCCAGGATACTAAAAAATCCATAAAGAGGAATGTTGAAGAAATGAAGCTGTTTATCTTCAAAATATAATAAAATTTTAATTAATCAATAAAAATGCCAATAGATTATATGAAATATTATTGAATTAAAGGGGGCTCCGTGGAGGAGTCGGTAGGGGGGTGTCGCTATACACAGATGGGTGTTCGCACTCCGGACATGGTAGAATTTTTTCATTAAATAAAAATATTTAATATAAACAAATCCTCAAGTATGGCCCAGATTAGAACATTGGATTCCTCCAACATAAAGCTCTCAGCCAACTCTACGAGAAAGGGGAGTTCCTGTGACACCAAGTCCTAAAGAAGGATTCCCTTACAATGATGCAGGTTTTGCAAAAAGGAGATTACACGCCGGTGCTGAGAGAGTTTCTCCTCAAACTAGGAGATACTCCCTACCCTAGATTAGGTTGAATGAAAAGGGACCGTGTGGAATTATATATACGTGCAGTTAGCTAGCTAGAAATGAATACAGGCTCAGGATTTAGAAATAGGAATTCAAGTAACAGGGTGCCGATAGATATTTACGTCCAGAGGTCGGTTGGGTTTGCGTGCTCCACACAAGCAAGGATCTCAGGTAAAGTAGTACGGGGCCCGGTGGGTAGGCCTAAACGCTCCAAATGAAAATCCACTTTGTAAAAATAACTTTTTATTCTATTCAACATCATCATTCCATTTCTTTAAAAATAATTTATTCTTTTTCACACTATGATATCAATTGAAGAAAAATTTGATTAATGTGACCCGTTCCCAAATTTTGTTCTAGAACAAAAAAAAAACGTAAATCTTATAATTAATTTGAAATCTTAACACTGAATTTTCTTTCATGAGATTTTAATTCTTTTTTATACTATATCTTATATTGAACACACTAAATAGAATTTTTATTTAATTGTAAATTGATACCAGGAGAAGGTAAAAGAAATTTTTAATGTGAATTTAAAAGATTTACGTCTACAAAAAGGACTCCTCCTATGAACTGAGTTATGTTTCGCTCCGGCCGGTGTAAGTGGTGCCATCTATAGGCTCCTCTCGCCTTTGAAGAGGTAGACTAGACTCCTGAGGAGTGAAGGGAAGTGGTGAAGAGGTTAAGACGACTAACCATAATCTCTTCTTAACTTATCTGGATTTATAACCACATTTGGTTTATTTTTGTTTCATTATTTTTTTAAATGAATTATAATAAAATTCATCTTTATTTTTTGAGCGTTGGAGCAAGTGCCATACCGGTCGATTCTCCTCTATTTCTAAATTTTTTTGTCAGATTAATTAGATAATAAACATTTTAGTTTTGAGTACACCCCTAACGTTGACGAGCCCGAATATTTAATTTAAGAGCCTGGATAAAGAAGAGAAACCATCACTACTAAGCCTTCCAAGAAATCTGATTGAGAAAGAATTTTCTCAAATATTCTACGTGGATCTTCTCGAACAATTTTCTTTATTTAATTTGAATATATTCTCAGAGTTTTTCTTTTATCTAATTAAAAATAATTTTTTTTTTTTCTTAAAACTGGATTTTTGAATTTCATGGCCTATTATCACCTACCGAATAAATATTTGCCATTATATATATATTTATAAATACTTACATAGTGATTATTTAAGAAAAAAAAGAGATTATAATTATTAATAATTTTTTGTACATTCAAATTTGATTATAATTTTTTTAATAATTCATATTTATGTATAATTCATTAAACGGGTTAAAATATATTAGTATAAGTATTTTTTTTATATAACTACTTGAATAAGTTTTTTTTTAGCACTACCATGTATTATTAAAATAAATAATTTTAATATCTCTATTTAAGTCCTGTGATTCAAGAGCCTAGGTCAAGGAAAAAAACCACTACTGTAAACATGGGCCTGGCAGCCGGCCCAATTACCCATCAATTGACAGAGTTTTTGTGTATTTCTATAGTTACTCATTACCATTTGGTAATTTGAGCTATAAACACAGACTCAATCTTTTTTTCCACTTTCAAAGAAATATAATTGCGATTTTGAAGTGATTTTGCGAGATTTTTATTTAAAATACTTATATATTTATATAAAATGTTTTTGACAATATTGTATTATTGTAAGTTCATATTGAATTTAATATATTATTTTTGCGAAATAATAATGATTAATGAAATTATAAAGAAGCACGAAGAACATTGTTGGCAGGTTTTTATATTAAAAACCAACAGAAGAAATTATTTTAATCAAAGACAGAAAAAATCATCACAATCATCGGTAAAATTTTGTAATATTAATATTACCTTAAATTATAATGCGTGAAAGAATTTATTGAAGATGAGGCGCTTTGTTAGTTTTGAGTCCGAAGTCCGAGGTCTCCTCCTTATGTAGAATTTAAGCGTTTATGGTGAAGCTCACCAATTCGGAAACTGCTCACCGTCGGTGGAAAACCAAGCTGAATGATTGATCATCCCTCGATTATTCAGATTGTATATGTTGATGTGACCAAGAGATGGTTCA
Source organism: Anisolabis maritima (assembly GCA_010014785.2). Classification (NCBI taxonomy): domain Eukaryota; kingdom Metazoa; phylum Arthropoda; class Insecta; order Dermaptera; family Anisolabididae; genus Anisolabis; species Anisolabis maritima. The sequence continues at coordinate 2,111 of JAAAKE020116340.1, read as the reverse complement.
CTCGCAAATGGTATTTCTGTCTGTATGGTTGCTTCCCATTTAGTCTAAGATTCCAGTTCAGTTAGAAAGAGTGAGTGAGAAGACTGACTCAAAACCCAAAAGACGTCTTATCATTCAATCATCATTAATTTTTTCGTATTCTAAAACATAGCTTATAAGCTTAGATATCGTGTTCCTTTAGAGTCAAATTCACTTAAAATTGACTATTTGAATATAGTATGCAGAGAGATTTATTTAGAGGCGAATTATTAATATTAACTCAATCGATATTAAAGTCGCAAAAGCTAAAACTTTTATTTGATTGAATTTTTCTTAAAGCGCGATTTTGTTTTTAGAGTTAGCGATCGAAAATTTATTTAAACCAATTGTAACTAATATAATTTAAATAAATTTAGTTAGTTAGTTACTTACAGGAAGCAAACCACTGACCTTTAGTACATGAGGTAAAGGCACTACCTTTGCACTAAAGAACAAGGCTGGTGTAAATATTTAAAAGAAAGAATATTTTGTCTATTGTTGCTTATATGTTTATAATGAATATCGTTTTGTCAAAAATTGACTCTTGGAGCATAAATATAATTAATATATATTTTAAATTAAATCTAATTTAATATTGTTGCACAGTTGTATTTAAATTAATGATTGAAACATTTCATTAGTCGTTTTGGAATTTAATTTACATGCACATTCTGCCACTTACAAGTCAAATCAGTGGAAATAATTTAATTTTTTCAATTTTCACTTTATTTATTTATAATATATACAATATATACTTTTTTTTAGATCATGATTCTTTCTTTCTTTTCTTCTTTTTGTTCGGAGTATTACCTATAACAAAATTTAATAAAACCTCTTTCAAATAATTTTCGGCGCTACCTTAACACTTCAAAATTTTTCATTCCACTCACATGGGTGGCCCCGAGGAACAAGTTTGTTGAAAATTTTCTCTTACCATGAAAAAATAGTTTTTCATTAAGACGCAATAATCGACTAAATGTAAGTGGTTTTGAATAATGATAATTTTTAAAAACCAATTAAAGGATTTTTGATCTTAATTTATATTTCATTTAGTAAATACAATTTAAAAATATATATTATACTCTAACTACTCTGTAAAATTTGTCTATGTATGTGTGTATGTGAAGCCAAAGGACTAGATAGGTTGAATAAAAATTCTATAAATAAGCTTTTAATCAGAGACCAAGACATCATTATTAACTTTTGGCAAAAATGAAAACAGTTAGTACTTGAATGAATTTGGATATTATTCCGTTGAGGTCTTAATAATTTTAAAAATTTCTTTTTACAGTCTATCGAGTAATTCATGAGACAATGTTGAAAAAAGAAAAATGGAGAGTTAAAAAAAATTTAATTTATTCGGCGCTGAATAAAAATAAAAGAGGGTCAATTTCTTTTAATACAAATTGTAAGATAATAATGTTTAATTTTTGAATAAATGGATAAATAAAACTTTTTTTATTTCTTTAAAAATTAGTGTTTCACTTTCCCAAACTATGAAGTGTAAAAAGAAAATGTTCATTGATAGTCAAAATGGTGATATACTAAAACATGACAGGTTTCCAGCAAAATATATAAAGCGTTAGCACCAAAGGAACAAAAAATGGATTTGTAAGCCATTAACATCTACTATAATATTACTTCAATTACTGAGTTTTGGGAAATAATAAAATCCTTTTATTTATTTATTTTCAAATCGGAGATCATTTAGACTTTGATTGGTATCCAAATGATTTAAATAAATCATCATCGGAGGTGAATCGTAAAAAAGTTCGTCAGTTTAATAGTAGTACACGTTATCCGATTTTTTTCAAAAACTTCGAGGTGCAAACCACGTGGGCACCTAATAGCTTAAATATAAAGTTTGAACTTTTTTTGAGAAATCTTGTTTACACACAAACAGACAGACACAACCAGACCCATTTTTTGACTCAAGAGACCTCAAAACTTGTATATTCTTTGAAATCTCTTAATCGATTTTTTATCTTGATAAATATATATTATTATTATTATTATTATTATGGGGGGGGGGGGGGGGGTTTTTTTTCCCAAAGATGTTTTTTTAATTCTTTTTTTTTTTTTTGGGGTATATA
>JAAAKE020116329.1:0-15976 GCA_010014785.2 Anisolabis maritima | reverse complement strand
ACATTGTTTTCATTTTAAAATTGTTTAAAAATATTTTTACAATCACACAATGTATTAAAAGTTTAAATAAAATATGTCATCACTGTCAAAAAGAGGCACTCGCGGGAGTCGAACCCACGTTCGATTCTTTTAGTTTTTAATAATTTTTACTAAAATAATTCGGACTGGCTTTTTTTTTAAATTTTCTTCACAATGGGGAAGAAATTCTTAGTGCTCTGAAGATGGTTAATATATTCATTACTTTTATTTTTTTCATTTCACATTCTGTGAATTACGTTCGCGCCATTTGCATTAGAATTGAGGGAATTCCTTGATTGATGATTTATAAAACTTGATTTCGTAACGGATCGTCTAGTAATGAGGGACACAGAGGACGGATGGTCAATCTCCATAGAACCTAGATCCTTTATTAACCTTTATTAAAAAAAAAAATTGCTTTGGAGAAATGCACTGAGTGACTCGTCATATAATTGAAAGAGAGAATTTGTTTATAGATGAGTGCTGGGTTTTGTCGCTCCCTCCATCTCCGATCGCCACTGAATTGGACCTGCCCTATGACCATGGCGAGCCCCGATGCGCTCACACGGCCACTTTGATTCATTCTGATCTTATAATCCATTCAGGAGTCACACAACCCTTTTATAAAACTGAAATCATCCTTGAAGTAGCGTATTTTGTCTTTTTTTTTTTCTTTCGTTTTTCAAATACTGAATTAATGATTTTTGTTTTTTAGGATCATGCAGAGGAGATGTTAATTTTACATTTCGGCCCGAGGAGTCTTTTAAGATTGTGCATTGAGTCGGTTTTAAATCAGGAATCGTTAAAAGCGCAATGGGACACGTTGCCATTAAATCTACAAAGGATTTTAAGACAACGCTCGTTGATCATTGGCAGAACGATCTCCGTTCATATTTAAACAAACAACAAGTATTTATAATTATAATTTTCTCTCTCAAATTTTATATATAACTTATAAATATTATTATTATTAAAAAAACATCTAGCATCGATTTTCATTTTTTTTCATTAAAGAGCCTCTCCTCCGCCCGTTTCTTGTTACAGCAGACACTCGCGTGTTTCCTTAATAATTCCTACACTAGCTACGCCCCCCCCCTTTTTTTTTATATCACATTTTCACAAATTGGAACTTTTGCTCCTTTTTGATATTTGCTGGGATTAAAGAAGACAAGGTGTAACTTGCTTATTTGGAAAGAAAAGTAATTCATAATTGTTTTATATTTTTAGTTTACCGACTTGAGTCTGATGCTGAGAACGTCGTAAGAAAAATGAGTGCGAGATGATTGTTAAAGATAAACAAACCCCTATATTATATACAAAATAACCCTTTTTCAAATCCGTTTCCGATCTCTTTAGTGTTAGTGGTAGCGCTCTCAAACTAATTTCAACTTACATATATATTGAAAATAAACGTAAAGGGATAATGAAAAAATTAGTTTATTGAGAATAAAGTGTGTAATATGTAATAATAGGTGAGCAAAAAATGAGTCACCGAAATCAAGTCATGTCATAACTCAATCTGATATGACTCATTTCGCGAAAGTTAATAAGAACAATTATTAATAAACCTTTTATCACTAAGAAATTAATAATAAAACAAAAGATATAAACTATTCTTCTGTTTGATTTGAAATTAAAATATTTATTGTCTTGGCCAAAACAATTAGGAGACCATTCGTAAAAAAGAAGAGAATATTAAACAAATTTTTTTTTTACGCCCAAACAGTAAAGTGGATCCAATGGGGTACGGCACCCTTAGGCCAATTCTTCAACTTGCGCCCTAAAAACTGACAACTAAAAAAACATTTGTTCTTTTTTTTTTATTAATTCATATCACAATGACATAATAATTATAATTAAGACACTACACAATACAGAAAGATCAATTTCATGGATTAGAGGACTTTTACCCTAGCGAATGTGTCAATCAAATCTGCCATTCCCCCCTCCCCGTGGCCGAGAGGTTAGAGTTAGTGACGTTGTAGTAACTTTAAAAACCAAGGGGTGTGAGTTCGGATCCCGGGCAGTCCGATGAAAATTTATTTAAATTCAAATTGGATACCAATTGATATAAATAAACATGCCTGAATGATTTGTATCGTAATTTTGTTTATTATAGATCGTTTAAAAGTCTATATGGCTCTCAGATGACGAAGACTTAAAAAAAAAATCTGTTTATTCAAATTGAAAGATTTTTTCTTTTTTTTTTGTAAATATTGATAATTCTTTATTAAAAATTTTGAGTTTCCTGTTAACACTTAACCTACCAGGCGCGGTAAAATGATCGTTTAGAATTTCCTGTATACAACGTTACTGTATCGCCATTAAAATTATTGACTTTTCTTATAGTATACAAACCACCCATTTTTCAATATTCAACTTTTCTTTTTGTTAACTTTCTGAAAAAATTTCTTAGCCTGTCTTGCCTACCTCGAGTGATCATTTGACCGAATAGGTATACATGAAGTGTCGGTAGGTTTAGTGTTAATAATCCTTCATGAACATCATTGTGATTAGATATTTGGTTTAAACAAAAACAGTTTATTATTACTCAGATAGATATTGGATCAATTTTTAGGCGTCCGAATATTAAATTGACTAAGTGTACAATTTTGTGCCCATATGGGAGTTTAATTTTTATTTAGCATTTCCTTAGCTGCCCGACGCCCCTTTTTGATGGTGCCCCTAGATTGTCCTTAGTGTGCTGTAGCCTAGAGCCACTATCACATTTTGTAGTGGTGGCCCTGTAGATGCCCGGTTTTGTGATGTCCTATTTTTCATAGGCCATATGTAAGGATAATACATAAAAAATTTCAGAGCTCCAGCTCAAATTCTCGTGACGGATGGATACTTCGCTATATATATAGGGTGTCCCATAAAGAACGCAACTTTTGATATGCCCGCCATTTCTTATCTAGTAAGTTGGCAGCACTGAACGATTTTCATCTGTTGTCTTTGTGGTTAGTAGTGGCGGAACGCCGAATAGCGCATGATTGTCATCTGTTTTCTGTACGGGTAGGAATGGAGCGGTTCCTAGCAGCAGATTTGTCAAAGCATAAATATAGTCATTCTAGAAAAGATCCGAATAAATCGTCACACGCAGAACAAAAAGAGAGCCTCTAAACTCGAGATTATTAAGTTTGTCAGTGACGGAAGGGCTTGTCGAATCTTTCAGTCTGGAAATTAGGCAACATTGTGTTTTCTTAGATTTAAAGTTGAAATGGTTGCGGGATCTCCAACGTACTGAGGTAGTCATTAATATCCTGGCGGCTGAGGTTAGAGGAATCTCCCCTCGACCTAATTCAGTACTATTAGGGTACACTCGTCGGCAAAACAGTGAATGGGATTGGAGGTCACTGTCATGAGGTCATTGATGTATATAAGAAATAGGGTGGGAGAAAGGAGCCAACCTTGGAGGAGCTTCAGCATTGATTGTATGAGGATCAGAAGTAACTTTGTCGATTGCAAAAAGTCACTAAATCCCTAAGACGGAAAATATGGCAATATTGATTAACTTTTGATTTTCATCGATTTCCGCAACCGAATTTTAACAAGTAGGTAGTCATTTGATATAGAATTTAATCCTTTACCATTTATCTAATAAAGACGATATGATTATAAAATAAACATCGATGATAGCAATTTATTTGTCACATGATAGGCCCCTCTTAATTTTTGGCTTGCATTGGCTGTTTCCACTCCCCGATTTCATAATTTGCACCAACGTCATCTAGTAACGGTTTATGTCCTAGAGGAAATTGAAATTGAAGCCTTATTTATGCAGAGTGGCGGCCCCTAAAAATTCTCACATTTATTTATTTATTGTTTAAATAGGTCCTGTGTGTGCCTACCCATTTATTTATAAGCTGATTGCCAAACCCTGGCGCGATTTCGTTAGATCTTATATATTTTTTTGAAATTATTAAAGGAAATCTGGTGGGGGGGGATTCAGGGGAAAACTTTTGTAGCCTATTGACGAAAAAAACAATCATCACATCTCCTCCTTTTTTTTTTAGCTGATTTATTCATATTCTATTTTTTTTTTATTATACATTGTTTTTATTTTGGTCTTAGAAAAAGGCATTTTTTTTTCATTCACTCAAATTGGACGATAAATGGATGGCGTTTTCGATTGAGAGCGCTTCACCTCAAAGCCTCGAGTGTTGGAATGTGATTTTTGTTAAGTTGGCAACAAATTTTTAATAAAATTAAATATTAATAAAAATTAAATTTAGCAAGTTGCTCATTCTGACTTTGTACATGATAACAGAGAATTTCAACTGCACATGCGAGGTCCGATCTAGAGCAATGAATCAAAAACGCCATAATTTGAGAGAGTATAAAAACATCCTGAACTCTTTTTTTTATTTTTTTTATTTAATCTTCTTAAAATAGTTTGTATATAAAATTAAGAAAACCAAAAATTTTCTTTCTAATATTTTTTTATTTATTTTTTTATTTTATTTTTTAAAAACTATTCACAGCTCTAAATAAAATGCAATAATAGAATTAGATGAGAGAAAGACGAGAGAGAAAAATCTAATTTTTTTAAAGGAATTTTTTTTCTAAAAAGCTAAATATTTGTATGTATGTATTATTATTAATTAATTAATTAAACTGAGAGAGAGAGAGAGAGATATGTACATATCATCATTTGAATCAACAACATTCTGTGCAATCGGTGCAAATTAGCAAAGAAAAACAAAAGAATTAAGTGTCCATTTTCAAATTTTCTTTTCTTATTTCTCTTTAATTGGGGAACTCTATGAGTCTTAAAATAAAAAGATGTGTTGAGCATTGTGCAGTTCAATTCTACATATGAGCATATGAGAAGCAGAGAGGAGAGAGTGCATAAAAAAGCCTTCTGGCTTGATGTTTTTTTATCATTTGACTATCTATCTTATAAATTGAGATAAAAAAGATTATTTATTTTGAGTTTTGAAATAAAAGGAGAGGATAAAATTTTGTTGTTGTTGCTGTCCCTAAAACTTAATTTCACAAAAAATCAGACTTTTGCTTGCGCTCTCAGAGTTATTTAACGTTTTGAACTCTCCATCTTCAGGAAATATGAAAAATTTTGCAAAAAAAAAAAGATAGTTGCCTTCTCCAATAACATTTTTAGTTCATCAGAAGATTCCAAAAGTGCGTGAAAAAAAAAACTTGGTAAGGTTTAATGACTGATTGCCATAAAAATCTTAAGCTTCTAGAGTTCTGAGTTTCAAAAGTCCAACCTTTTGGTTTCGTTGCCTAAACTTAAAAAAAAAAAAACAAATGTCCCAGGTTTAAAAAAATAAAGAAAAGTTTATACAACAATTAAACCCAGAGAGACTCAAAAACCAAGAATATATACAGTATTAACACAGAATTAAAGGGAGGTAGAGCATATATAAATATATATTAAGCAAAAGAAATTAATAAACATTATTCGATAAATCTTCTGAGACAAATAATTAAAAAAAACTTGTATGCCACTTTCATTATGGGTTTTACAACCCTCACTTAATTAATAGCAATCAAAGGTTTTTCTTTAATTTCTTCATGCTGAGTTTTTTTAATCAATTCTAGAATATTTTATTTTCATTGTTATTTATTTCTTCTTGACATATTCCCGTAATTTATGTTCTATTTTTCGGTTAAGTTTCCCACTTATTTACGTAACAATTAAATCTTCATATTTTATTAATTATTTATTTATGAAACCCCTTTTATATGTGAATATATTATTTGTCCTGAAGATGGCAGAGTCATAGTCAGTTATTAAAAATGTTATCATAATCCCACATGTAGAACAAACAAGACAAATTAAAGGAATTAAAAGAAATAATCCCCCTCCCCTCTTTTTGTTGTTATCTGAAATTGATTGCGATATAAAAAAGAAAATAGGTGTAATTGGTTTGATAAAAATTTTAATAAATATATTGATAAAAAAATAATTCTTCAGGGCAATGGCGGATTTTATTAAAAGTGTTTACCCTCCCTTTAATATTTCCTCTATCCCTTAAAGTTGTCCAATTACTTTTGAGGAGGATAGTATAAATCTAAGCAACCATTCTATTTTTTACTCAAACCGAAAAGTTGTTTTAAATATAATCCGATGGTCAAAGCCTAATTGCCTAATTGATTATATTTAAAGCAACTTTTCAGTTTCGGTAAAAGATGGATTGGTTCCTTAAATTAAAACTTACAAATTACTATTAGATCAGTCGGTGGCAAATTGACTAAAATGGATAAAATTTTTGTCATTGTATTATTGAATTTTTTTAAATTTAAAAAGTTCTATATTGGATTAAATATAAACTTTGATTAAATTAACAACATACTGTTTATTATATATGTCGGAATTTTTTTCAAGGACCTAGGATTGGGACCGCCAAATAAAAATAATTTTTCCATTATTTGTGTGGAAAAAGGAACCTCTGTATAAATCCTCTGAAAAATCGTAGAGAAGGCTAAAGATAAAAAATAACTATCCTTGGAAAGGGAAACGGGAATCCATCTAACATAAAAGCCGCCACTACCCTTTTTCTTCTCGTCATTATTTCTGATTCTTTCTGATTGATGGCACCAAAAATGTTCTAGCTTAAAGTTAAAAGATATGCCGCTATTCAGGCCTAATCCATGGCCTTAACTATGAGTGACTTTGTTTGAGCACTTCTTCATCAAACGGGGTCATTTGTCACTAAGTTATTCTATTTTGAGTGATTTGAAAAGTAAACAGGCTCAAATGGGAGCGAAGGGCTGGTAATTTGAAAATAATAAGCAAAACAAACTAGCGTCTTTATTTATGAACCAGGAATCTTTTTTTTGGTCTCTTAGGCATCTGAGACCATAGAGACTTTTAAATGATACACAATATATTAGCGTGAGAAATTATTCAGATATATTTATTTATATCACTTGGTATCCAATTGATATATATAAATTTTCATCGGAATGTCTGGGATCCCAACCCACACCCCTTGGCTTTTAAGGTTTTCAATACTGACAATATCACTATCTTTAACCTCTCGGCCTCGGGGTGGTATTGCAATAGTTGCTGCTCCATTCACAATAGAGCGAGCTCCTTCCTTAGAGGCACACCGCCTTAAGGCTTTAAGCCCATGAAAAGAAAGCAGCATATGACAATAGTCATGTTATGCAGTTCAAGAACGAAATAAATAAAGGCGTTTTCTTTTTTAACATCACATGTATAAAAATTTAATCTTTCGTAAATTTATCATTAAACGGGGCCCATATTATTTTCTGCGGGAGCCCCTGGCGACATCACTGTATTGCCAAAGGAAGACTTGATCGGACGATGGCGCGTCCAGCGAACAGTTGAACTGAGAAGGTATTATAAATATATAATAATTTGATAACTTTAATAAAACGCCAGGAAATAGAGGACGTTTGGGTCATTCAATCTAGTGAAAGTGAAATTAGTAACACATATTTGTTATTTTATATTTTAGTTCCTTAAGTGGTCCCATAATGAAAAATTTTCTAAGGATCCTCTAGTCAGGGATACCAAAAACATGCTGAGAGAGAATTGATCAGCTTGACTTTTTGTTTTGTAGCATCTTTGTGATTTAGATCTATGATTTTTTCTCCTAATCATTTTTCTGTTAGAGTCATTTAAATTATTCTCTTTCTTTATTTAATTAAATTTCTTCCATTACTTGATTAAATATTTTATTTGTTTGTAAATGTTGAGAGGATATGTCACTTCCGTTTCATGTCCTATCTTTCTATCCAAATTATTTTTTCAAGGGTACAAATTTCCAATTACGTTAATTCGTCTGATGAAGGAGAGCTCAAAAAAGTCATCATTAAAAAAAATTATAAAAAATTTTAATAATACAAAATGAAATTTGCTTTTGTTGGTATTTAGATGCAAATGCCAGAAATCCTGGGTTCAACTACCAAGAAAAACACCAATCAGCCAGAAATGATGTGAACATTTAAATTAAATTTTAAATTAATAATAGTTATATACTAGGAATAAAAAGATGAGCTCTACGAACAACAAATGAATATCACACTAGTGACTTTGGTAAAATTTAAAAAAATAAAAAGCAACGATTTGTGAGCAGATGCACCGGATGCACAATAATAATAATAATAATAATAATAGTAATAAAATAATAAAGCTGCTCCTTTTTTTTTATCTCTAATCTACTATTTCATAATAATAAAAATAATAAATAGAATTTTTTCTCTACAAATTAAAATAAATCTTTCGAAATTAAAATAAAATATTGGCAAAGTAATTATTATTTAAATACGTATTATGCCTCAGAAAAAAAGTAGAGGTGAATAAATAAAAGGACGCAACTTTGGTCCATTCCTTATTGATATTGATTTCCCTTTTTAAGGAATAAGTGACGAATTTTTTTGTCTTCTTTTATTGTTAGAGTGAATAAAATCCCGGCCTCTGAGCGAACGTCTCTCCTTTTGCATTCCCTTAGGCATGTATCAAGGGGTCTTTAATATTTTTAACCGGACAAAATGAGATTAATTTTAGATTAAGAAATAAAGTAATGATATTTAATGACCCATGTTGTTTATGTTAAAAACAAAATCATAGAGATATTCCGGAGTTTTTTTAAATTAAATTTTCAAATAATTAAAATATTATAAAGAAAAATTATTTAGAAGTACAAAAACGAAAGAGAAAGAAAGAGCTTCCATTTTAACCTGTCAATTATTGTTGAAAATCATTATTAAAAAGCAAATAAAGGTCAAGTTAGGAACATATATATCATACATAGCACAATCTAACAGGCACTCCGATGAAAATTTATTTAAATCAATTGGATACCAATAGATGTAAATAAATATGCCTGGATAATTTGTATCGTTAATAAATATTTTATGTATCACTTAAAAGTCTAGATGGCTTCAGGGGCCAAAGAGACTTAAAAAAAAAGTATATTTTATACTTTGGTATCCTCATGTTCAATGTGTTTCTGAGAATGTAATAATAATAATTATGCAATAGTTGTGTATATGTATGATTTGTTTCTAACTTCTCGTTTATTTTGCTTTTTAACAATGACAATAATAATAATAATGTAGCTCCGAAAATATTTTTAAAAAATCCGATTTTAAATAATTATTCCTTGGCGTTTGATTATGTTATCCGCATCCAACAGGTCCGATCATATGCTACCAGAACCAGGTAAAATAAATTTCAGAGAAAGGAATTCTAATTTGTCTCACCTATACAACAAGGACAGAAGGTACTAAAAAGACCCAGGGGGCGCTCTTATGCCTCTCCCTGTAATTGAATCACAGCCAGTGTGAATGAGAGCCTATGAGAGTGTATTTTTATTTCTCTATTCCCTTCTGACCTGTCCTTTTGATTAATGGAGGCATAATACATATTTATATATCGATATACCGACTGTGTATGTGTATATATACATGTATATATATTGTATAGGAACAGTATTAATATTTGGATCATTCTTTAATTAATAATAGATACGTTAAATAAAAAATTTGCGAAGCGTATTTTGTTTTTGTTTTTCTCCTCTAATAATTAATTATTTGGGAATGAATAAAGAAAAAAAAAAAAATTTCCTCGCCATTCATTGACCTATCAGCTCTCATGAGAGAAATTTGAAAAAAACGAAGCAAAAAGAAAATTTTTTTTTGATTTTTCAGTTCCAAAGACAAGAGGCTACATATGAAAACATTTGAAAATGTATATAGGATGAAGTGATAAAAAATAAATGAAGAATAATAAATCTAAGACAATCTTGTGTCACTTCTTGTGGAGGAATTGGCGCAGTACAAAATTCCTTTGTAGGAAATTCACCAGTCTTGTAATAGGTCTCTAACATTTGCTCTTTCTCTACGAAACGATCATAGAGCCATTTGGTCATTGCTTCCGGGTCCCTTGGCACCTACACAAACAAACAATAAAAAGATTAAAGCATACAAGACAGGAGAACCTCTAGAAAGAAATATAATTCTCTCTTGCTTTGGCCGTAATTTATTCTTTTATAGAATAGAGATAAAGTGAAGTTTAAGATTTTTACTCCATATAATTATTTGATATTTTTATTTATCTCATTTGATTTAGTATTTTAAAATATCTCGTAAAGAAACATTCTTGGAATGGAATGAATTACAAAAGAATTTTGGTTACAAATTAAAAAACTATCTGAAGAGAGTCTTTATCAACAGAAGAAAATCTGGACGAAATACGAAATATTAGTAAAATACAGTGGGTGGCTATCACGTTAAAAAAAAAAACATGCATTACGGTATCGAACCGTGTCGGCCGACCCAGCGAAGAATTACGCAATATTAAGCCAATGCATTAGTTCACATTTCACCGCACACATTGTCAAATGGATCATTAAATCAGTTCGGTCCAAAACGATTCTGAGGGATTTGGCCAGGAAAGAAAAGTGCAATATAAATTTTTATACTTTTTATTTTAAATATAATATAAAAATTATTTTTAATGTCTCTATCATCATTTTCAATTTTTAAAAAATGTTTTTTATAATATATTTCGATTCGTGTGAAAAACACGGAGCGATTCGAGAGGGACGAGCCGATACGTATCGTGGGAGCTACCTTTAGGAGAATTTTCAAATTTAAACTTAGAAATTTTGTAAATTAAAAGGAAACCCTTATTTATATTCTAAGTAAATTTAATACTACATATTTTTATTATTTTTGCAGATAATTTTCAATTTAATGTCGGATTATACGCCTTGTGATTGCTCCGTTTCTCTATTTTATTGCTGATTTCTAATATCTAATAAGAGATAAGGAATAAATTTCAAGTTTTTTTGAGTGATTTTTTCTTTTTTATTAAATAATCCCATCAGTCTCAACTCTACCAAACGAAATTTTCATTCACAATGAGAAAAAAAGCCACGGAAGGAACAGTAAATAAATTAAATTTTGAATATTTTTCATATTTCTTTTATCATTAGGTTTTTTTAAATTAAATTTTTTTTAATGTTTCTTATAATACATATATGTATTTATAATACGTATATTTAAAAAAATATTAATAATAATCGAAACCATATTGGGAAATGTCGTTCGACTCGTATCCCACGATAATAATAAATCAAATAGAATATGAGGAATAAGAAAAGAAAAGAGAGTTCTCGAGCCTCGATCTTAATCAACGTTCCGGGAACTTTTTCAGACATTAGTCCAATGGCATTCATCCAAAAAAATAGAGTAGAAACCTAACAAACAGACAAGAAACCATAAACCTAAAATTCAAACTAATTGGACTAAAGGGTCGTCCGAATAATCAGATATAAAAAATTAAAAATTAAAATTGAAAAAAAAAATTTCAAAAATGATAAAAAAAAAAAAAAAACCTGAGCTCTCCCATCCGGATAATTAAGGGCTAGATAATCAGTTTCTATTGCATTTATAAAACTAGAATTTTGAGCTATGTATTCACATCTCTTTAATAAAAACGAGAATATCAAATTTGAAACAAATTCACTGGCGATGAAAAAATAAAAATAAAATAGTATTGGGCCTATTTTATCACAAAATATAAAATTTCGTTGTTGTTATTATATTCTGGTTTTGGCAGGAACGGGAGGCTTCCTTTATTCATATTTAACAATTGATTAAATCGAAGATGTCAAAAATAATTCCAAAAAATATTTATTTCGCTTGACCTCAGAGAGAGGGTGAACCGAAAAGTACAGCACAATTATTATTTGAATGAAAAATTTTTTATATTAGCCATTCCTTATTTTTTGGTCTTTATTTCGTGTCAAAGTGAATAAAATCCCGACTTATTAGTGAGCGTCTTTTCTCCTTTTGCATTCCCAGACACGAATAAATGAAATAAATTTAAATTTACTTATATGATTTTTTTGAAACGTGATAGGCCCCGCGCGTTTCAGCCCGGGCCCCATTTATTTTTGGAGGGGGCCTGACAGAGAAATTAAATATTATAGGAAAGTATTTTAGAAAAGAGAGAAAAATATTCCAAATTGTAATAGATGTTCTAATTAGATTTTTTTGACCCAACTCTCCATGTGTTTTCAGGTCACCAATATCAGTGTTTGTGTGCAGTCTATAATACAATATAAAAAAATATATATATACGTTCCTTAAAAGAGTAAAAATAACTAATGACTACTTAGAATTTATGAGCAGAGAAGGTATGAAACGAGAATGCAATTCTATAAAATTCTCAGAATTTTACAAATTTTTTCCTAACATTTACGTCACGTAAATGTGAATAAAAATCGCAATAAAAAAATTTTTTTTTGATATCCCAATTCGATGTATAAAAAATCTCAAAGTTCCACCTCAATGAAAAATTACTTAAGTGACGGACGGACATATTTCGCTATATACGTGGGTTTATATCGTATTTATGGATGCTAACCTCAACAGGGGAAACCTGCTAGTTCCTCAGGTCAACGCTAAAGAAAAGCTTAAATTTTATCCACAAACGAATCATCTCTTTTTCAAAGTAAATAAATTAACAGTTGGGTTAATGAAATAATAAATTTAAATCGAACCATCTAGCGCCCTGTGTGTTGACTTAAGGTGGAATCAAATATGAACGAGCCTTTATTAGATGAGCGTCGGGAAGGACAGCTCTATATGGTGGAGAAACCAGCCCCAGCCATAAGTTAATAGCCATCATGAGAAGTGAGAAGAGCCTGCCTGTCTCTGTTGCGCCACGCATCATTATAAAGTTTAAAATGTGAAACCAGCCGAAATTCTTCGCAACAAGGCCATGAGCGTAGTGATAACTTTCGTTGGCATTAAATATCCGCCCAGCTTCATTCTACGAAAGCGGGATGAAAAAACTCCCCAAATGTTGGAAATAATGCATTCTAGAATGAGGGGACTATGTTATAAAATAATTTGCAAAAATATGTAGATGTTTCTTGTAAAATAAAAAAACCATTCATATTTGATTCCTCTCGTAGGAGGTAGGTAGTTGGGATGCCCTTTGGTGAGAGAATATTTTTCTTCAAATTTTTCGCCATTCCAGTTATTATTAGGACAGAGGTGTGTATTTATTATTAAAAGCGAGAAAGAAACAAAAACAAACCTGTGTGCATGGAAAGAGTCTATAAAAGAGAAGAGTTTTACATGGTTTCCGTGAGCCAGTCACTATGTCTCCTAAATCGAGAGGTTTCCCCTCAGGATATGCGATTGTGATGTCCAGGACCCAATTCAATTGGGTGGTTAAAGTTCCTATAAAAAAAAAAAAGAAAAAAAAAAGAATTTTAAAATTGCGATAGAAAATTCATTGGGCGTTATTGTTATTAAGAAAGCTTGTGCCAGGTCTTACGGGGTCCGTTCAACACTCAATTTGGAATTGAAGCTTTCAGAGTTGACGCACGCCTGTTAAGCATTTCGGCGTATGAAACGTCAGTAATAAGAAGATATTTGTTTGTTTTTTTTTTTCACCTGGCTGCACTTAATAATCCCGTTCCTAACTCAACTAACTACTATTACATTTTCGGTTTACCTGTGCTTTATTTGTATTAAATACAACGATTCAGCCACTCATTATATGTTCTTCTTCAAGTAAGAAGAGTGTTACAATATTACAGAATGAAGTTCTATAGTGGTAAGATTCTTTGTGAAAAAAATGAAATAAAAACCGAAAATGTTATTTATTTATTAAAGTTCAACACTTATGTTCTTTTCTTGGTTTTTTTTTTAAATAGGGAAGGAATAAAAGGCTTATCAAAAGTAGGATCTTTGCAGTTAGACATAAGATCTAACGATTTGTTCCACCAAAAAGGGACATTCTAAGTATATTTTACATATAGGTGAGACGTAGAGCACCCAAAATAGTAAAAAATACTAAATTTCATTAAAACCGTTAGAGCCCTTTTTCGAGATCAATACATACATACAAGAATTGTTCATTTAATAAAAGTAGATAAACTCTAAGAGTTTAAAGAGTGTAAAGAGTCAATAACATTTTTTAAATTAAATTAAATGATACAAGAATGTTAACAAAAAATATTATTTTATATCTATCTAAACTTAGAAAATTAGTTTGAAGTGCGTTCATTATTATTCTCACTGAGTTCCCCCAGCGAGTGACGTCACTCCTCCACAGAGTATTTTTAAGTTGACTCGATACGATACAAGGGAAAGTCAGGTACTCTCTACCTCAAGACAAAATCTTTTTGTAGCTCTCTCATTGAGGCTCCTTAAAATAGCTATAACACCTGGTTTCAAGTTCTAAGGGCCAGTGGTTCGTTTCCCCCCTTTAGCGGTAAGAATTGTGACGTGAAAACGATCTCAGTCTCTTATTTAATATCCTTTTTTTTATTTAATGCCAGAGGCTATCTAGAATGTTATATCATTTGCATAAATGTATGCACATATATATATCAATAAAAAATAAATATTAACTACTATAAAACTCAAAGAATTACAAGTACGTACATAAAATAAATGAACAATAAATATTACTCTATAAATTTGGTTTCAGATGAATTCAGGGCTTTGGAAGATTTTATGTTTGTTGCTGCGATGAAATTAATCATCTTCCACGTGACACAAGCGTTGATAGAGTAATATCTCGGTGATTTTATATTATCTATTGAGGTCTTTGGTCAGCATGGCGAATAGGAGAAAAGATTTATATTGGTTAATTAAAATTTCAGTTTCTTTATGTGATGACATAGATTTATTATCAATTTTTTTAATATTCCCCTTCCACTCAACTGATTGTTGAGACAAAGACCTTAATTATTACCCCTAACTTTCAAAATATTTGGGAAGAGGCTGATTTCGGCATTTATACTCGGTCCTTATTTATTTATATTAATTGGTAGTCAATATAATATAAATAAATTTTTGTCGCTCAGGCTGGGAAGCGAACCACTGAACTGTGATACGTGAAATAAGATCTCTACCTCTGCACAAAGGGTCAGGGCCGAAAAATTAATAAATAATGGGGGGGGGGGGGGCGTTCAGTAGACCGATCGATTGCAAATTTTAATAAATTCTTAGGCTCTCGTAGGACTAGAAATTTGTAGTTTCACCCTTCTCTAAGGAGTGATTCCAGAGATATAAGCTAATAAAAAAACTATTTTTTTTTTACATTTTTGAGTTGAAATGTAAAATTGTATGATTATAATACTTTCCCCTTGCTATTAAATTTTATTCTATTGTTTGTTCTAAGGAATAATTAAGATTTGTTGTCGAATTATCAATTTTTGTATCTCTCTCAAGAGGCTGATAGAAAGAGCCTAAAGAAATATTGACAAAACGTTTTCTATTTCAAGAAACTTTGCGCCATCTTTAAATATTATAGATTTTGTTAAAACTTGCAAGACAATGAAAAGAAACCAAATTCAGCCATAAATAAAGACCACTCTAAGCAGGATGCTTTTTTAATTTTAGAGAGTGCCAAAGCTTAACAATTAAAATAAATGGTTTCTGAGAATGAAGGAAAGGAAAAATTTTCTTTTATCTCTCGATAATTTTTTATCTTTATGTAACGAGTAGATGAATCATATCTTTTTATGGCTTAAAAACATCAATAGCACTGGAAATATTAATTCTACCATAAAACGATGCCTTTTGTTTGATTTGCATTGTCTTTTTTTAGCTTCAGCAAGCAACATGGCCAAACAATTATTTTTTTTAAGTCTCTTCGGCAAAGGAATATTATTAAATAAAATTTAATATTAATCATATAATGTGTGTGAGATTTAAATATATTAAATTAAATTTTATTTAAGTATACCTATATCCCATTTTTATTTATTAGTAAATGGTCGGTAAAGTTGACCGATCGACTTGTTAATGTTTTGAATTGCCAATTAAGTACGACTTGGGCTGGATGAAAAAGTTCATCTTATGTTTTTGGTCCTTGTAGGACTTATAACCTGCGATCCAAAATAAATTCGTACACCTTGGCATTTTGAGTTCTATAAGACAGTTTTTGCAATGTGATAATTAGATAAAATAGGAACAGTATCAATAT